>CAIGRR010515348.1:0-15353 GCA_903798365.1 Fraxinus sp. 1973-6204
TTATTTAATTATATTAATTTTAATGAAATGTGTAAAATATTTAATTATATAAATTTTATTCAATTACGTAAAATATTTAATTATATAAATATTTATTTCATATTAGATTTATTAAATTATTAAAAAAAAAATTAAGCGAGCCGACTTAACAGCCGACCCACATCGTTACTGGCCTAGGCTGGCCCAGGTTATATACATGAGAACCGGCTGTTAAGAGTCGGTTTGACTTGCTGAACCGACTGCAAACAGCCGTTAGCGTGACCGGCTGTTTGCAACCGGATAAATCGTCGGAAATGGCTGAAAATAAAGCTAAAAAATGAGCCAAAACACCCTAAAATACCAAAATCTCACCCCCTAAGACTAATACAAGCAGATCTATGAATATATGATTCAATAAACTCAAAAAATGTGAAAATAATTGAAACACAATATGTGGAAAAAAGGGCTGTGAAATGCAAAAAAACTAGCCTTGGTTAATGTTAGTGGGTGGCCGGATTCCTCTTTCAAAGTGGTCGGTTTTTAGGAGTTGTTTGGGACGGTTTTCACGTTTGGAAACGGTGAAGATTTTTTTTCTCTTTCAATAAGGGGTATTTTTGCCTTTTAGATGTTTAAAATTAGATTTTGATTTTTTTTTTTTAAATACTATTTCTTGGTCAAAGGCAAACTTTGGCCTTTTAAAGATGCCATTCACACGTATTTCCTCGTTTTTACCCAAATGCAGCCACTCTTTTCACGTAGAGTGTATTGATATGTGGTTTCGGTCATGTTCTAATCGCCCTTGAGTTCGATGGCGAGTTACCACTGAGTTCACCCCGGATTCGCGTTGAGCTCATAGAATTGTTGAAACTTACGTTCTTTAGGGAAAGTGAGATGAACTATAATTCTATTCTTGGGAATTGATTTTCAATTTTTCTTGATGAATTTAGAATTTTAATTATGGGATTGAAGGAATTTGTTGAAGGAGGCATAGCTTCTATTGTTGCAGGGTGTAGCACCCACCCATTGGATTTGATTAAGGTCCAGAAAAAGGGGTTTTAGTTTTGGACGTGAGTTTTGGGTTTTTGATCTGATGTCAGTTGGCGGTCTTCAAGGGGTTGTGGTGGCGATTTCAGTGCGATGGGTTGGTGGTGGGGCTGGCAACGTGATAGCTCGATGGTGGGTTTGTAGTGGCCGTGGACGGTGACTGATTTTTGGTTTGAGCGGGGTTCAGGTGAAGGGTAGAGAAGAGAATGAACAGTTTTTTCTTTTATTCTCAGGGGTAATTATATTACCACGACACATTTTAATTACTACACCACATTATAATCACACCACAATAAATTTACAATTATACTCCTAATTCAATAAAAATAAAAAATAAAAAAACATAATAAAATATTGTTGTGTACTTATCATCAATATTAATCCATTAAAATATATTTTTAACAACTACACCACAATAAATTTACAATTATACTCCTAATTCAATAAAAAAAAATGAAAAAACATAATAAAATATTGTGGTGTGCTTATCATCAATATTAATCCTCATTTTCATTCTCTTAGAAGCATACTCATGAATGGACCTACAATCTACAGGGTATTGCTACTGCTGTGCTAAACGAGGATCATCTATTCATTGAAATATCATCGGCTTTGTATTTTTGGTGTCATGTTGTTTTCTTCCTGTGAAATGTTTGAGTAGGATTTGATGTGCTGAGATATGTTATTTTTCATTCTAATTTTTCCTCCAGGTATGCAAATCAACCATTGAACTGCTGCTTTTTCCCTTCTCCTTGCTTCTCCTTTAATAAAATAAGAAATCTATTTTATTTTCTTTTTTTGAAAATGTCTTGTGAGAGTTTATTGTGTAGAATATGGTTTAAATGGGTTTTGGGATTTTGCTCCTCGAGATATTGACAAAGAAGAGGCCCACATATGATATGTTTAGAAGAGACTTGAACTTGCACCAATGTGTAAATAGATCATTTCCAGAGGCACTGACAAAGGTTCTGGATTTAAATCTCTTTGTCGATAGTGGTTTCATAAAAGAATGTGGAAGTGTCCCAATATTAAAGAAACAAAACCAGATTGAAGAGTTACTCGTGTCAACCATTCATGTTGGCTTGCTATGCTCGAAAGAATCGCCAGAGGAGAGATCCGACATGAGAGATGTTGTTGTAAAGCTGAAGAAAATCAAAACTGAATTGACGCACAGGAAATAGTCCAACAGAGCAAAATCAAACACCTAATTACAATTTGTTGACTAATAGAATTGTTATATTTCCACTATGAACAATGAGATGTTGAGGCAAAAATAAAAAAATATAAATTAGGGTTTATATTTGTGGTGTAACAATAATTTATTTAATTAAAAATTATAATTAAATCCTAATTATGTAATTTTACTTAAGGATATTTTAGTAAATAAGAAAATTGTGGTGTAGTAATTAAAATGTGTGGTGGTAATTATTTTACTTATTTTATGGGGATAAATATCAAAATTACTATTTTACCCATTTTAAATTTGGTAAAAACTNATTTAATTAAAAATTATATTTAAATCCTAATTATGTAATTTTACTTAAGGATATTTTAGTAAATAAGAAAATTGTGGTGTAGTAATTAAAATGTGTGGTGGTAATTATTTTACTTATTTTATGGGGATAAATATCAAAATTACTATTTTACCCATTTTAAATTTGGTAAAAACTGATGTCTTTAATCAACTAACGGTCTACTGAATTTCTATTCATTCGGACTCTAGATGTGAATTTCTGAAAGGTTTGAAAATATTTGGGTAAAGTTTGCAAAAAAGAAATCAAAGGTGTGATATCGCTGCTACAATTTTTCCTCAAAAATATGTTAAATAAAATATAGAAAAGCAAAATGGAGATGGAAAATAGAGAGCATTGTTTGATTGTATAATAAAAATAACTAGCTAACTTTAAAAATGTACTCTATTATGCGCAGCATAAGATGTTATTATACTTATCTCTTAAAGAACTTTTATAAGAGTTTTTGTTGGTGAAGAGAAAGAAAAACACTTTTAACTTCATAAGAAGAGTTTTAACTACTTTCAATCGGGTACAAACTAGTACATTTTTGCTCCAAGAATGTATTTTTTGTTGATGTGATGGAGAATATGTGGTTGAAAAAGAAGGAAAAATTATTGGTGTGATGGAATTTATTTATTTTTATTGAATAATGTATCGTTGAAAATGAATAGAAGAATGAGAATGAAAAAAATAATATGGCTCAATCAATGGCTTAGTCACACTTTGAACTCTCTAATCAACTGAGTTTAGATTGCCTGAAAGCATTTAATAGAAGGAAATAGTTGAAATCAATTTACTTGATTGCATGTTATATTTAGCCCTCGTTTGACACCCATTAATTTTTCTTTCTCTCTCTCATTCTCATTCTCATTCTTCATTTCAACCACACATTCTTCAAATAAAATAATATTACACACAAATCAAAAACTTTTCATTACTTTTCCACCACACATTCTCACATCAATCACTATTCCAAAATTTCTATTCTCTAAAAAATGGGTTTCAAACAGGGGCTTAATAAAACTTTTAGGGAGGCAAATTTGATTTTTGTACAAAGAAGTAGATTAGTTCAAAAAATTATCCTTCTATTTATGCGTTTTCACGTGTTACAATCCATATCCACGTTGTAATCGCTTAGAAAAAGTTATTAATGGATAGTAGTGAGATGCCACATGAAATTCACATGGAAATTGAAAAATATAAAATTTTGCAAATCTTTTTCAAAATTTGTTTGTGATTGTATTGACTTGATTAAAGTTTAAAACCACCGGAATGGGAAAAGATGCAAAATGTTCAATTCATTGTGCGAATAATCTTTCGTTTTAGTTTTAGAAGGTAAATTCCGACTAAGTCATCGTTAGTTCTCATTATTTTCAATCATACTTCAATAAAAAAAAAATATTACACGCAAATTCAAAATCTTTCCTTACTTTTTAATCATACACAGCGATGGTAAATAAAAAAAAAAAAAAAGTTAATTGAAAACTTTTGAAAAAAAAAAATAGACGGGGCAGGGGGGGCAAGCCCGGACGAGGTGTCTCGCCCCGTTTTCATCTCTAATCACACATTTTCCATCGAAATACTATTTCAAAATGTATTTTTGGACAAAAAATGGTGCCAAACTGGCTCTAAAGACTTAAGTTTTTTTAAAAATAGAATGTGTCCGCGTACCTTATTTTTTGCAATTATGCTACATGAATAGAAAGTTCGACATAATATCAAATGACATTTCATTATTAGACTATTTTAACGCAGTCAACTATCCCGTACAATCACCTGCAACACTATATCTTGTCAGATTTTTCTAACAAAGTAACATTATTCTATTTTTTATTTAAGTAGCAAATAAATAAAAGGAAAAATTGCAGCAGCAGTACCAAACTTTTCATTAAATATCAGACTTCGTCCAAACCTTTCATTTGTACCACCCACGGTACTAAACCTTTCAGAATGTCACAGTTGAAGTCTAAATGGATGAAAATTGTTAGTTTGACCGTTAGTTGATAAAAAATGAAAAGTCTGACTTGACTAATTTTAAAAGGGTAAAAATGTAATTTTATATTTTACATATAAAATAACAAAAATAAAAGAATTAAGTAAATAAAAGCTTTTGAAGAAGAATGTTCACCCACCCCACCTCACCTCCAAACTAAATCAAAACCAGAAAATCCATCGTCGTCCATTACCCTTCCACCACCCACCGACGACTCCAACCTCGAAAAGCTCATTTGGGAGAACAAACGCCTAATGTTTGGATGAATTCCAATTCAAATCGCCTAATTTTTAGAGTTCGTTGCTCCTCACTTGGGAAAAGAGGAACACCTTTGTTCAATAAAATAATATTTTTCATCACATCGATAACTTTTTTTTTTCAACCACATATTCTCTATCAATCTAATATTTCAGAATATATTCTTCCAAAATAATGTAGCTCAAACATACTCTTATTCACAAGAGAAATATTATTTGTACAGAAAAAGTAACCAGAATTGCACCAGAATAGAAATAAATGTGGGCCCCACCATGTATTTAAAAAGAAAAAAAAAATGTGTGAGACCCACCTTTGTGTGAGTGGTGTGCTGCCATTCTGGTGATTTTTTTATTTTTCGTGGTAATGCAGCAAATCTCTATTCACAATTTTGTTGGTTCCAACCTTGGTGCGAGTCAGTTTTTCGAAGTGAAATTAAAGCTTCTTTTTGTAACAGTTCCGGAGCTCCACTTCCCAGCCAGACCACCCTTCAACCAAATTAGTTGCAAATATTTATTTTTTCTTTTATTGAAAATAAAAGGTTAGATTCGTCTTTTCAATGCAATATCACTTATTTAAGGGATAATTATAATCTGCTTCATTGGCATCTTGATTTTATCATAATCGGAATTGGAGACGGCTAAGTTAGGTAAGATTTAGAATTAGCCATTTTAGGTTAGGTCCCCACCAAGGATGGCCCTCTGTTGTTGTAATAATATCCTGATGAGTCCAACTCCTCCTCCTCGTACTCTTACTCTATATATACACAGTTCTGCGCAAGAAACGGCACCGACATCAATCTTCTTCAATTCAAAATTGTTTAACAAATCCTTTCATAAGCACAAGCATTTCTCTCCGTTAACTCATCGGAATTCATACAGATTTCGGAGCACTGTTTCTACTGTTATTAATTTGAGAACAACACTTAATGGATGATCCTTTTGAGAGATCTATTTCTAAGAAGGCCTTGACGACATCGAATCACCTGCGACATGTGGAATCTTTGGCCATCCTGCCATCCGGCGCCGGCAGGATTCCCAAACTGAATGCTGTTATCCTTGGAGAGTCGCTTGCTTCTGAGGAAGATGATCTTGTTTTCCCCAGTGACGACTTTTCTCGACAGGCCCACGTCCCATCCCCCCAAAAGGTTTGTTTGGTACCATGTTTTCGTATTCATTTGTCAGCCCTTTTGGTTGTTTTGATTTTTGGAAAGTTTAGTGTAGTATTTGGAGATGTATAAAAAGTCAATTGAGGACCCTGCTGGATTTTGGTCGGACATTGCATCCCAGTTCTACTGGAAACAGAGATGGGGCCTACCCGTCTACTCGGAGAATCTTGATATCCGAAAGGGGAAAATCAAGATCGAGGTAAATGTTTGCCTTAATCACATTTCCTAAACTCGCGCCCCACATTTTCCTTCTTTTTTTTTGGCTAACTTGTAGAGTTGAAATTGTGTGTATGAGAACAGTGGTTCAAAGGTGGCGTAACCAACATCTGCTACAACTGTCTGGACAGAAACATCGAGTTGGGAAATGGCGAAAAGATTGCTCTTTTTGGGGAAGGTAATGAGTCGGGTGCTGATGGTAGTTTGACTTATAACGAACTACTGCAGAGAGTTTGCCAGGTTACTACATTTCCATTTTGATTAATTTTGTTGCACTGTTCAAGTGACTTATTTTTAAGTAGACTTTTCTGTTGCCTAATGGATTTTGCTAACAGCTAGCAAATTACCTGAAAGACCTTGGCATCAAAAAGGGTGATGCTGTTGTGATTTATCTACCAATGCTGATGGAACTGCCAATAGTTATGCTTGCTTGCGCTCGCATTGGTGCTGTTCACTCGGTGCTGCACAATCAAATTCTTTTATTGTTACTGTTATGTTCTTTTTGTAGTTCACTCATGCACAAACCTTGGAAATGTATAAATATGGTGTTTCCTCTATGTTCAGGTTGTTTTTGCTGGGTTCTCTGCTGAATCTCTTGGCCAGAGGATCATGGATTGCAAGCCAAAGGTTGTAATAACTTGCAATGCTGTTCGAAGAGGATCAAAGATCATCTATCTCAAAGATATTGTCGATGCTGCCCTTTCAGACTCTGCTCAAAATGGCTTCCGTGTAGGTACGTCATCAGTTCATAGCTCGAGCATCATTTCTTCCCCTTCTAAAAGTGCTGTCCTTAGTGATATCAAAAGGTCATTATCTGTTGTCCAAGGAATGACTATGGACAGGGAAGAAAGTTCTTGTCTTTTCTAGTCAATGATGAATTATAACCATAAAGACGTGATTGTTATAAGTCAGAAAAATATCCTTAAAGATGGATTGTTAGTTGAGTAGACCTGGAAGGTTTCATTTTCCATAGTTCTTTCAGCTTAGGGAGTTGAAATAGTGCATAAATTTTAAACTGAACAAATTTTTTTTCTAAAACCAAATCCATCTGTGAGTTGATGTTTTCTTATTCATGTTCTTACATTTTTCATTACAAGGTCAGACTGATTTTCCAACCAACATGAGAGTTCTATATGTCAATCTATAGGGAGGACATGTGTCAAAACCTGTCTTATTTATATACGTGTTCCAACGGAAACCTATAGAGAACTGGGAAATATGGGTCATTGAAATTGTTTGTTTTAGAAACATTACTACATCTCAATAAAAACTCCAATGTCTGAGTTGTTATTTCATGCAAAATCTTTTTCAAAGCTGATTATCAGAAATGACAGTTCAAAATCCCATTATATTTCTGATATAAGACATCAGTTGCAAAGAATTGTGTTTGCTTTTCTTTATTTTCCTCTGTTTCTTGGTTAGCTTTATTGCTGCTTGGCGAGGAGCTGATAGTGAGGAAACTGTACTTATCTTCTCTTCTTGCTTCTGCAGAGCGAAAAATATTTCACCAGATATATTAAATTTTCAGTTTATTCTACTCTAATCCCCAGTATTTTGTAATGCTTATGTGAATAAATAATGAGAAAACTGACTGCTTTGATTTCTTTTTGATTCCTTGTGTAATTATTTCTGCAGTCAAAAATATTTTTAATTTCGCATATTTGTAAATGAATTGCTCCTGAGGAATATAACTTCCTGTTGCATTTGTTATTTATTTGTTTTTGCAGATGCATGTTTGACCTATGAAAATCACTGCGCCTTGGAGAGGGGTAAAACTAAATGGCTGGAAGGAAGAGATTCATGGTGGCAGGTTGGATAAGAGAAAAGCATTATTGCTATTCTATTTTTCTGTACTTAGAACCATACATATAGACAATGGAGCAAGCTTATAAAGCTAAAAGTATTTTTTAAATTTGTTATAGCTGGTCCCAGAACTAGTTTAATGTATAAATTGCATTTTCATTTTTAATGTTAGGAAAACAAAAGCTGGTATGGCTATATTGTACATGCTGCATAATCATTTATGTGACATGCCGCAATATTTTTTGTTCATAGCTTAATTCTTCACCTCAATTTAGAGACAACCTTTGCATGCTTGACTAGTTGTTTGACCATATAGAAATTGCTGTAATGCATCTGAAACATTACTGATATGTGCTAGTCTTGTTTCTAATGAATTGCAGATGATCGCCTTACCTAATAGGTTTTTGGGCACAGCTATTTGAGCGAAGGTGTCTGGAAATTCTTGATTTATCCCCTGGCCATAATAGAGAGAAATTGGGGGAAATTAATGATGTTTTGAATAGTGGTTTTTTGGAGAATGTGTGGTTAAAAAGTAGGGAAAGTTTTGGATTTACGTACAAAATATTTTAACGTGTGAATGTGTGGTTGAAAATGAGTATGAGAAATAAAGAGTTTTCAAATAAAGAGAGTCAAACATGGGCTTAGTATTGAACAAATTTAAGACATGTTGGACATTTCCTCTTTATCGTAGAGGCATTGATACCTGTGGCAGATATGTCTCCACTATAGTTCTTCATACTACCTTTTCATTTTTTTTAAATGATTGCTAAATTTAAAAAATATATATATAATAAAATAAAAATAAGGAAACAATTCCCAGTGCCATTTTTCCGTGCTAACTCATATCAGACTTTCTTTTTGTTGATATTAAGGTGTCAATCGATTAGATTATTGCATCATAGTTACCTGTAAATTTTTTTTCAAATTTTCACAAAATAATTTCACTGATTATTTTCCACTCTATTGGACAGAATATCTTCTATTCATCTTCTGATCTTTTGTTTTGTCATTGATAGTTTATTTCCTTGCATGAAATTTTCCAGGATGTTGTTACTAAATATCCAACTACTTGTGATGTGGAATGGGTTGACGCAGAGGATCCACTATTCTTGCTCTACACTAGTGGAAGCACGGGAAAGCCCAAGGTACGAAGTCATTGGAATTGTGAAAAATCTTACCTTTTCTCTTATGCATCAACTTTATCAAGAAAAATATCTTTTAATCGATTTGGAAGGGAGTCCTGCATACAACTGGAGGATACATGGTATATACGGCCACGACATTCAAATATGCATTTGACTACAAACCATCAGATGTTTACTGGTATAGCAGAAATTCTTTTTATTGTTACTGAGTAAGCACTTGATCAAAGTTCCTAATTATTGTTTGGCCTGTGTTCAGGTGTACAGCTGACTGTGGATGGATTACTGGGCACAGCTATGTCACTTATGGGCCTCTGTTGAATGCAGCAACTGTTGTAGTTTTTGAAGGGGTAATAATATAAGTACTTCTGGTGTAGCTTAATCACTCAGACCATTAGGAGTGTATCTAGAATAATTGGTGCATTAGTTCTAATACTAGGAGCCTATAATCTGGGTACAATATAAAAAGAAAATAATATACAAAAAGACATTTGCTTCTTGTACGACTTGTTGTCTGGGAACAAGGTTATCATGAACCTATTTATCAAAATCCCTTTTAAGATTTGTTCAACCTAAAAAACCTCAACATCTGCGTTCTCAGAACCTTGTCGTCAATAATAAGCTCCCTATTCTTATTACCTTGAACCAGATTTATTATCATTTCTATTTCTCCTCCCTAGATCTCGATTTGTAGGTATTTAATAAGTCAGGTTATGTTGGGGCCCCAGTTGGGACTGTAGAAAACAAGTTTAATCCATTCTTACCAGAACAGTTTCCATCATAGACAAATATACAGCAGTTTGGCCTTTTCCAATGGTTCATGACCACAAATACAAAAGGCAACAATGTTTTACCCTGTATTATTCATTTCGGACAAGTTGATTAATTGCATTGCATTATAAATAAGATGAATGAGTTGTAATTCTGCAATTGAAGTGTGCCATGCTTTAGCATGACAAGATCCAAAATTGGCAATTCTATATTCTCCAGTAACTTACTTTGAATTTCCTGCAGGCTCCTAATTATCCTGATTCAGGACGTTGTTGGGACATCGTTGACAAATATAAAGTTTCTATATTATACACCGCCCCCACATTGGTGCGGTCTTTGATGCGCGAAGGAGATGAGGCAAGAATATAACTTAATAATTTACTACTTAGTATTGTTGGGTCATATCTATTGATTATTACAAGGTTTAAAATGTTGCACTCTTAGTCGATTAAATTTTTCTGCCTCTTCTTCCTTTCATTTTTTATTTTATTATTCTTTATTTTTATTTTATATTATTTTTTGCTGGGTTGGGGGGATAGATGGACCAATGTGACCAATAACAACCTGCTGAGATTGCAATTCACAAAACCTGATTAAGAGTAGAATTGAGTTGAGAAAGCAGAAAAAAGGAAGTTTAGGCTGGAAATGTAATCTCAATTTCTGTAATCTTAATAGACTCTTAGGAAATAAACGTTGTTATGGAATCAATAGTAATTTGTAAAGCTATGAATGCAACAACAATGAAAATAAAATATATTTGGATATTCGAGATGTCCAATTCTCTCCTCTAGATTCTTCTAATTTTCAGCATGCCTTCCTCATTCTTTTCTTCCTCCTTATATTGCTATGCTCTGTAACAACCCCTTTCAACTGTTTCTGTTATCTCCATGTGCTGGTTGATTACCCCCCATTTTATTTTCCTTTTCTGCCCTTATCATTTTCTTGCATCTAGCATCCTTGAGTTGGATGGGTTGCCTATCATTACTCCCCCACACGACACTCACCTTGTCCTCACGGTGAAATTCTGGAAATTGTTGCTTCAACATGCTGTATGGCTCCCAAGTTGCCTCCAACGGTGGTAATCTTTTCCACTGGATCAACACTTCAATGCCATGAATATTTTTTTCCGAGTTGAACTCCTAACATTGCTTTTGGTTCACTATTATCTCCAATTCCTCATTTAAGTGGCTTGGAATATCTATCACAACTTGAGGATCTTCTTTGGCCTTGCGTAACTGGGAAACATGGAAGACAGGACGAATGTTACAAGTGGATGGAAGTGTTAATTTATAAGCCACTACACCCACTATCTTCTCGACTGCAAACGGACCATAATATCTAGAGGCTAATTTCTCATTCGGCCGTGATGACAAGGTCTTGTGGCTATAGGACGTATCTTAAGATAAACCAAGTATATCATATTAAATTGGACATCTTTTGACACGACCCGCCCCGCATCATCCTAATGGACCCGAGACGTGACATGCGCCGATGATGGATGCCAGCTAGGCGCTAGATCACCACCAAGGCTGACTTTGACCTTCTTTGACTATAATAAATTTTATAAAAGTTTTGACAGTATTCCTTATAAATTGGACAAACCAACTTGAAAAATAACAAAACTTCCCCTAACATACATACATCATAGATATTAAGGACATGTCCCTCTAAACCATTTTAAATATAACTTACAATAACAATCCAAATGAATATGAGTCTAAAAAGAATGTTCTTGAGCCCATGTGTTTAAATACTTGACACAAATTAATTTAGTCAATATGAAGAATCCTCCACTTAAAAGAGCGGTGTGATCCTAGTAGAGTAGGTTGGAAGGAGGAAATGTATACCATGATTAATAGAATACGATTTTGCAAGATATATGATTTATTTAGATCTTTTATTTATTTTAGCATTAGATTGAGTGCTAGCTGAAAAAGGATTACAGTAGTGATGGAGTCATGGAGCTACTTTGGGTTGACGTGGTTGGATTTTTTTTATTTTTTTATTTTTCTCTTGGACAAAAGGCCTAAAGGGAGGGATGTGGAGGTGAAAGGGAAACCCACCGTAATTTTAACTTCCTCACAACAATTTCTCTCGTTTTGGCTAATCCCATGGTACTTTTTTCCAGGTTGGATTTGCATTGCAGCCTATTTGGTTAATTATGCTTTAATATTGCTCTGAGGACCATACTGCTATCCTCTTACACTGGTTTTCTCAATGTTGATTTCTTTTTCCTTACATTGAGTGAACTACTCAAAGAAGTCAACCTTATGATTATGACACTTCAAGTCAATTCAGGTCCAACTATTTTATAATCATTCCTCAGTCTCCTTTATGCTCTTACCTTGTTTTAGTACAACTTGAACACGTACCTTTATCTACAGATGTTATATGTTACTTTTGTGGGTATTCTCAGTGAGCTGTCCTTGAAGTAACTTTTGGATCTCAAATTTTGCCGGTGTTCTTGTTCTCTCTACGCTTGTTTTCTCAAAGTGAATTTAGCTTCTCCTAGACCGTGGAAGTAGTCAAGTAGACCAACCCATTGAATCACACAAATTTTGTACGTGTTTTTTTTTTTTTTTGTTTTAAACTTTTCGTTTCTTTTTATATTTTTTTTCTCTTAATTCTGATTTGAGAGGTGCTTATTGAGCACTGAAGTTATTTTGAAAACACCCATATTAATTGTAGTCCTGCTTTCTTAATTACCATATTGTGTGTCTATCATCGTGTTACGTTGGACAGCTATTGTCGATAACTGTTGTATGTTGAGATTATTTCTTTACAGACCAGAAATATTCTGAGCTGGGGTATGGCTGGATATACAACTAATGGATTGGAAATGCTATCTAACAAATAAGAGGATTGCTGATTTTCTTTATGCTTATCCTGCAGTACGTCACACGATATTCACGCAAATCCTTGCGCGTACTTGGCAGTGTGGGCGAACCAATAAATCCAAGTGCATGGAGGTTGGACGTTTATTGTTTCAGCTTTCACATTTCTTTCTTTCTGTGGAATTAGGATCAATTGTTTTTGGCAACGGTGAAAACTTTAGTAAAATATCTTGCTTATATATTTATTGCGTTTACCTATGCTAGGTGGTTTTTCAACTTGGTTGGAGACTCAAGATGCCCCATTTCTGACACTTGGTGGCAAACTGAGACCGGGGGCTTCATGGTACACTTGCTTTTTCAATTTTCTGTTGCAGCAGCGACTGCTATATTTAAAACATTAGTCAACACTATTATCTTGCAGATTACTCCTTTACCGGGCGCATGGCCGCAGAAACCTGGTTCTGCTACCTTTCCTTTCTTTGGAGTGCAGGTAACTCACCTGAATGGTCCCAACCCATACTTGTATTTTCATATTTTATTAATGCTGCTGGTATTTGATGTAAATACTTGGAAGTAATGTCATCCTTTCATACGGACAACAAGGTCACTGAATTTTTTTCCAGCTTCTTCTAGGGGCTGCTTGTGGTCATTTTTATGCGTAGTGGTCCTCCTGTTAGATTGTAAAAATGAAGAAGACACAATTTTTTTATTATTTTTTTTCCTGAAAAATTATTTCCCTAATTTTCGCTCTTAAAAGTAATATTGTTCCAATGTTCTTCCATCATTTGGAAGCCCTGAGAGATGTATCCTAAATATTTGAACTCCACTAAATAGCTGAATACTTGATACTGTCTGAAATGATTTATATTTTACCACATTTTTGTGTTGAAACAAACTAACAGAACCTAGTAAAGTAACAGAACCTAGTAAAGTAGCTAAAGTTAACCCCAAATATCAGGCACAAAAAGAAAATTACCTTAACAGTGAATCCCATAGCACCGATTAACCGATAGATTTATAGTTCAAAGGTTTAGCATATTTTGGGTTAGTTTAGTTTTATTCAAACATCAAAGGCTTCCCATTAGGGCAATCCCTCGGTTAATTGCATTAATGGGATATCGAAATTGTTCGCACTTTTAATCCATCATAACACCTTGATCTAAATGCAGCCTGTCATAGTGAATGAGAAGGGTGTTGAGATTGAAGGTGAGTGCAGTGGATATTTGTGCGTGAAAAGCTCCTGGCCTGGGGCATTCCGAACGCTTTATGGAGATCATGAAAGATACGAAACAACTTACTTCACTGCCTTCCCTGGCTACTACTTCAGTGGAGATGGCTGTAGCAGGTAATTTATTTTGGGGTTGTTCTTCGGTTTCTATATTTTAGGAATATATTGGTTGCTTCGTCTCTTCCTCCCTTCATCCCCCATATTTTAATCTCATCTTGCCCTTTTTTTTATGTTGAATTCAGGGACAAAGATGGTTATCATTGGCTTACAGGAAGAGTTGATGATGTAATTAATGTCAGGTATGGTTTTTAACAGTCCGTATTTCTGGTTTTAGATTGATAAATAAAGATATGCAGATCCTAAAGGTCTGTTGTTTTGACCGTTGAAGTAGTTTAGAGTTGTCCCGATTGGGGTTCCTGTTTTTACTTATTGAAAATGTACAGTGGACATCGTATCGGCACAGCAGAAGTGGAGTCCGCACTAGTTTCGCATCCCCAGTGTGCTGAAGCTGCTGTTGTAGGTGTTGAGCATGAGGTACCTTAACGTGTTGTCTACTTATAATAATAATTATAAAAAGACAGAATCTAATTTATTTTGATATGCTGCTTTTAGGTTAAAGGACAAGGAATATATGCATTTGCTACTCTGGTCGAAGGCGTTCCATACAGTGAAGATCTACGAAAAAGTCTTGTATTGACTGTGAGAAACCAGGTGTGTTGACATTCCTAAGCATTATCTTCTTTAGAATTATCTCGTGAAAAGTTTTGGAAAATGCGGAAAGCTATATCTTATGTAACTTTTACGACAATATCAGATTGGAGCATTTGCAGCTCCTGACAAAATCCATTGGGCTCCGCGACTTCCGAAGACGAGAAGTGGAAAGATAATGAGAAGAATTTTGAGGAAAATAGCTTCAAGGCAATTAGATGAGCTTGGGGATACGAGCACACTTGCCGATCCAAGCGTCGNAGCTTGGGGATACGAGCACACTTGCAGATCCAAGCGTCGTTGATCAGCTTATTGCACTTGCTGACTCTTAGAATTTCGACAGCAAACTAATGCTAGTATAAAATTCTTTGAGTTTGTTGGCTGGGTAATAAAATCGATAAAAATATTCAATGATTTTTCATATCTTGTTTTTTTCTATACATTTTGTTGCTTTCATAATTATGTTGAGCATTGGCCATGCTAGCATAACTTCTGTACAGTACAATTACGGAACTTGGTTTAACTCCAGACGAAAACACTGGAATTATATAGCAACTGTTTTTTGCGTTATTTATTTATGGGTGTTGGAAAATTCTAACATATTTGGAGCCATACGTAATATATTAAAATGTGTGATGCTATTATTTAAAGTATATTAGTCAATTAAAGTGACCCACTAAAGATAAATTTTGACAAAT
>CAIGRR010515463.1:0-11114 GCA_903798365.1 Fraxinus sp. 1973-6204
ATCTTGTTTGTTATAATAAAAAAGAAGAAAATTGTTGACATATGATTGACGAACATCCTTAATGTTTTGATAATAACAAACAAGATTAATATTGTTTCTCTAACAATTGATTTTGAGTGATGATAGTTCAATATTAAAATCAATCAAACATTGTCAAAATCAACACGTTATAAGTCGGACTCGAAATGAAGATCAAAGTGAAAATTAAGCATTCAAGTCAAATCGGGCTCATGAAGAAGGTTAAAATCGAAGTCAAGCATTAAAGTCAAATGTCAAGAAAGATCAAGAGTTTCAGAGCCAATTATGAAAGAAATTTCGAAGCAAGATCAAAGACAAGGCTTTCGAGATCATATGTAAAGGCATAACACTTTGATCTTTAGTAATGAATGACAATAGCTTAAAAATCATTTTGTGCACGAAAAAATATTTTCATATCACTTGCATACAATATTTTGATCAAAAGTAAGATTGATTTTTCAAATTGATACTTGAACTTAGATCACATCTCCAAAAAAAAGTCAACGGTCAACCGAACGTCCGGATGAATTGGACCTTCCGGACAAGGTGTCCGGTTTGACAGAAATTTTTTTGTCCATCCGGACGTCCGGTTGGGTTGCCCGGTTAGGCAGAAAAACTGGCTTTTCTCACTTCTATAAATACCAACTCATTTGCCATTAATTTCAACACTTAAGAGCATTCAAATGAGATACATTTGAGCAAAATTATATTGATTTCTCATCTCATTTATTATTATCAAATCATTTAATTTCGAAAAAAAACTTTTGATCAAATTAACTTTTGAAAATCTTCTCATCAAAGTTTTTCATTTGAGAAATATTCTTTGAACTTACATTCTTACCTTCATTTGAATTTATTTTTTCATAGCAAAAACTTTGATTGTTGGATCAAACTTCTAGAATTATTTCTTTTATCAAAGTTTTTCATTTCTCTTTATACTTTGTTTATCTATATTGATTTTAAANGAAAAATATATCTGAAAAATCCTCTTTGAGCTTACATTTTCACATTCACTTCATTTATTTTTTCATAACAAAAACTTTGATTGTTGAATCAAACTTCTTGAATTATTTCTCTTATCAAAGTTTTTCATTTCTCTTTATACTTTGTTTATCTATATTGATTTTAAAAGGGATTTATTTTTTAAGAAGATATTTGCACTTACATTGCATAAACTTTTTCTTCATATTGAAATTTTAATTGATTGAACTAAACTTGTAAAATCATCATATTCATCAAAGTTTCTTATTTCTCTATTAGTACTTAATTTATTATAATCATCCATTAAAAGAGAGATATTTTTTAGAAGATTTTTGAACCTACATTGTATTTATTTCTTCATCTTCTCATTGCAACATTTTAATTGATTGAAACTAATTTTTGACTATCATATTCATCAAAGTTTTTTATTTAACACTTGAGCTATCATTTATTACTATTCATTGAAGTGTTAGCCTCTTTTAGTACTTAATTTATTTGTATTATTTATCAAGAGAGGAATTTAATTTTAAAATCACTTTGATAAAGTGTGGGTCGTGTTGAAATCACCTTAAAGATCAACATTGTATAATAATGGGTGCTCCTTATTGTAAGTCATCGTGTAGGTCATATTGAGGTCCCGTAAAACTCAATAGTGTGGGTCGTATTGAGGTTCCGTAAAGGTCAACATTGTATAAGGATCAGTGCTCCTTATTTGTAAGTCATCGAAAATATTGTAAAGAGTTGGATTGCACCATAAGTCAATCAACATAGTGAAAAGACCATGCTCGTGTGGAGAGCTTGGTAACGGATGACGTAGATCGTTGCTTTGGATCGAACCTCCACAATTATATCGTTTGTATCATCTCTCCTTTTTACTTATTTCTTTTATATTCGTGCTTATTATTTGAATTAATCTATTTAGTCTTTACTTGCTTAAATTTAGATTAATTTTTCAAAAAAGTTCTAAAAACCAATTCACCCCCTTTGGTTAGCTATTCCATAGCTTATCAATAGTATGGCTACAGGAATTACAACATCATTAGTTAGTAATTCCGCAATTGATGATGATTCGAATCCATATCTTCTTCATCATTCAGATAGCCCCGGCTTGGTGCTTGTTTCACAACCTTGACAGGAGACAACTATGCATCTTGGAGTCGTGCAATGGTCATAGCTTTATCTGTGAAAAAAAAAACTAGGATTTGTTGATGGATCTATTGCAAAATTAGATAATTATGAAAGCATCATCAGTTCATGAATTCGCAACAACAACATGGTGATTTCTTGGATTCTAAACTCAATATCAAAGTAGATTTCAGTAAGTGTGATGTATTCAGAGTCAGCTCGTGACATCTGGATAGACCTTAGAGAAAGATATCAACCAAAGAATGGTCCACGTATTTTCCAATTAAGGCGCGAACTCATGAACCTAACACAGGGGCAATCATCTATTAGCACTTATTTTACTAAAATGAAAACGATCTAGGAGGAGCTCAGTAATTACAGACCTTTACGTTCATGTGGTAAATGTGTCTGTGGAGGAAACAAGAAAATTGTTGAACATTACCAGATGGTGTATGTGATGTATTTCCTGGTGGGCTTACATGAGTCATTTGCTTAGAGGTCAGTTGCTATTAATGGATCCAACTCCTCCAATTAACAAGGTATTTGCACTAATTGTGCAAGAGGGGAATCAGAGGATGATTAATGTTGATACGTCTGGTATCAATAAATCTAGGCTTTTCATGCTAAGAATGAAATTAGGAGGCGGAATACATGACAATCATTCAATGAAGGACAGAAGAATGAGAGGCCAATCTGTACATACTATGGATACACAGGTCACGATGTGAGCAAATGCTATAAGCTACATGGTTTTCCTCTGAGGTATAAACTAAGACAAAAGATTCGGGGAACTAGCAATCAAGTTAATTGTTCGGTCAGTGGATTGATCTCTGAGCAAGTGCATAAACCAGATCAAGCACAGAATGAGGTTGGGAATTTTGTACAGACTTTGAATCCTGTCCAGTATCAATAATTAGTAAGTATGTTGACCAATCATATCACTCACTACCAAGACTGAGACACAACATGAAACCAGCTATGGTCAAGTGACAGGTACTTGCTTCTCCATTTCTATCAATTCACAACTCAACTCACATGCAACTTGGGTGGTTAATTCAGGTGCCACAAGTGATGTTTTGTTCAAATCAAAATGCTTTTAGCACATTACGAAATGTTCAGAATGCCTCCATTACCTTGCCTAACCATGAACAAATCCCTATACAATATATTGGAAGTGTGAGGTTGTCTCCAGACTTGATTCTTGAAGATGTTTTATTTGTGCCTCAATTCAAGTTTAATCTTCTATCAGTGAGTTCTTTAACCAGAAGATCTTCCATAAGCATCAAAGTTCTCACTAACATATGTGTCATTCAGGTCTACCAACATTGAGGATGATTGGTAAAGGTAGAAGGGTAGAAAAACTCTATATCATTGATGCAAATTACCTTAATTCGGTGAAAAGTAATATTGATGTTTCTGGAAATGTTTGTACCATGTTCAATCATTGGTAAATAATGCAACATATCACACTTGGTATAATAGACTTGGACATTTATCTTTCAAGAAGTTAGGTGTATTGAAAGACTTGTTGAGATTTGACACAGCATCAAAAAATGATTCTTCCTTTCCATGTTCCATATGTCCTTTAGCCAAGCAAAGAAGGCTCTCATTTGTAAACAATAATCACATCTCCTATTGCATTTGATATCATACATTGTGACATTTGGGGACCCTATATAATACACCTACACATGCTGGTCCCAAATATTTCATAACCTTAGTTGATGATTATACAAGCTTTACATGGGTGTATTTGATCAAACAAAGATTTCATGCTGAGTTTATCATTCCCAAGTTTTTCACTCTCATAGAAACTCAAATTCAGAAAGTGATCAAGAGCTTTCGATTTGATAATGCACAAGAGCTTAAATTTAGAGACTACTTCAATGAGAAACATCAATTTTCTTGTGTGGAGAGGCCAGAGTAAAATTCTATGGTTTAGAGGAAACATCAACATTTGTTCAATGTTGCTCGTACCTTATTCTTCCAATCTAGAATTCCTATTCAGTTTTGGGGAGAGTGCATCCTCGCTGCCACTTATCTAATCAATAGAACTCTGTCACCAGTATTATAAAACAAAACTCCCTTTGTATGTCTTTACAATTCACCAATAAACGATGAAAATCTTAGGACTTTTGGTTGTCTTTGCTATGCCTCCACATTACCTTCCCACAGAACAAAATTTCAACCTAGAGCCAAGGCATGTGTAGTCATTGGTTATCTTCCAAATGTCAAGGGGTACAAGTTATTTGACATTGAATCTAAACCATTTCTTATCTCAAGAGATGTTGTGTTTTATGAAGACCATTTTTCCTTCCAATCAATTCCACATTTTGCTGAAATTATTGATCTATTTCCTGAAGTAGTATTACTAAAAACTTGCCATGACTTATCTTCTTATCACTTACATGAAAATGATTCAAATGACATCAATCATCATGCCAATATTACTTCATCCCCTGTTCATAGGACATAGTCCTCACCTACTGAATCACCTCAAGAATAAGATTATGTTCAACCTCTTTCACATATGCCTAGAAAAGGCAATAGAATACATAAAGCTCATTCTTATCTTAGGGACTTTCATTGCAACCTCATAACCAACAACTCACCGCCTCTAAAGAAATCAATATATCCTTTATGCAAGTCTTAATCTTATAAAACAATTTCTCCATAACATAACACACTTCTCTTCAACATCTTCTCCACATTTGAACCCTAGTTTTACCATCAAGCAATGAAAGACGATCACTGGAAAAAGGCTACAAATGATGAACTGGCAGCCATGGATGGTAACCACATTTGGTCCATTACTATTCTACCTAAGGATAAGCATTCCATAGGTTGAAGATGGGTATACAAAGTCAAGTTCAAATCTAATGGCAGCATAGACCGGTATAAAGCCCAGTTAGTAACTAAAGGTTACACTCAACAAGAAGGTTTAGATTATGTAGAAACCTTTTCTCCAGTTGCAAAGTTAGTCACAGTCAAGACTCTCCTAGTTGTGGCTACTGTCAAACAATATGAGCATTTTCAACTAGATGTAAATAATGCATTTCTTAATGGGGATCTCTTTGAAAAAATTTACATGGATTTACCTTAGGGCTATCGTAAGAAGCATAATCGTGATTTGCAGGGAGAGAAACTTGTATGCAAATTACATAAGTCAATTTATAGACTTAAACGGGCCTCTAGACAGTTGTTTTCCAAGTTTTCTCAAGTTCTTCTAAGGCATGGTTTCAAGCAATATTCTAAGTCAGATTATTCATTGTTTACAATGGGAAATGATGATTCTTTCATTGCCTTGTTAGTTTATGTTGATGATATCATCAACACCGGATCAAACAAGAAAGTAGTTGACTCGTTGAAAAGTTTCTTACACAGCCAATTTAAATTGAAAGATCTTGGGAAATTGAAATATTTTCTTGGATTGGAGATAGCAAGATCACAAAAGGGCATTTATCTGTCTCAGAGGCATTACACTTTACAACTTCTTAAAGATACTATATTTTTGGCTTGCAAGCCAGCTCAGTTACCAATGGATCTTAAGGCTCGTTTAAGTTCACTTGAAGGAAAACCTCTTGATGATGATTCTGTATATCGCAGATTGATTGGTAGGTTGTTATATCTAACAATCTCTCGACCAGATATTACCTTTGCAGTCCACAAGCTAAGTCAATTTGTTTCTCAACCTCGTTGCCTCATTTAGATGATGTTTACCGTCTTCTCAGATACCTTAAGGTAGCTCCCACTCAAAGCTTGTTATTTGATGCATATTCGTACTTTCATATTCGAGCTTTCACTGATGCAAATTGGGGGTCATGTCCTGATTCAAGGTGATCAGTTACTGGCTTCTATGTTTTCCTTGGTAATTCCTTGATTTCTTGGAAATCTAACAAACAAGCTATCGTTTCTAGATCATCTGCAGAAACTGAATACCATGCTTTGTCGTCTTTTACTTGTGAAATTGTTTGGATTCAGTAGCTTCTTCTTGGTTTGCAGGTCAGAATTTCACTCCCAGCTTTAATCTTCTGTGATAATCAGGCCACTATCCACATTGCTACTAATCCAGTCTTTCACGAACAAACGAAGCACATAGAAATTGATTATCATTTTGTTTGTGATAAAGTCAATGATCGATTTATCAAACTTTTACAGGTCCACACTCAACACCAGTTAATGTTTTCACCAAACCGTTGCCATCATCTCTTCTTTTTCCTCTCATGTCCATGGATGGTTATTCTGGATTTGCATAGTCCATCTTGAGAGGGAATATTAGAGCTAACAGCTCAACAGCTCAAGTTCTGGATTTGCATAGTCCATCTTGAGAGGGAGTATTAGAGCTAACAGCTCAACAGCTCAAGTTCCAACATCCATAAAAAACAGAACAAAGTGATGTAACTATTTCGGCACCAATTGTATAGATGAAAGTTAGTTACATGTACAGATAGGATACGATTGTAATTGTTAGTTCGTTAGTTAGTTAGCTTCATTTTGTATTTATATGAACTGATTGTATCACTTCATTTTTTGAGTAATATGAATTCTCCTTTAATCTTCAATTCTCTCTCAATCTACAAAATATCTCAAATAATCTCATATAAAAAAAATTTTACATTGTTACAAAATGAATGAATTTATTTATGTCACTAGAGTTTGGCAGGGACATCGAGGTTCGTTCCCCAGTGCGCTCATTCTCAAAGTATTTTTGAGCGATTAGAACTGCATCATGCTCTCAAAGCTTAGCTTCAACAAGATTTTTGTATCTTCAATCAGAGTCAGCTCAATCTTTACAAATTAAACGATTGCACTCCAAACTTTATAAAATTTCATTCCAAAATTTTTTACTTATTTTATAATTGAGAAAAAAACTTATTTAATAAATTTAATTTATAGATTGGAATTTTGTCGATAGATAAAGTGATAAAAAAAATATTTTTGAAGGAAAAATCAATAAACAAAATAGGAATAATAATGGAGTTTTTTTCTCGCTGATGTTTTGACATAAAATTGTTGGATATATGGGGCCAAATGTAACATAATAAAATATGTGTGCTATTATTTAAAATATATTAGTCATTAGAGTCATCTTTAGTGATCCACTAAAGATGAATTTTGACTAATGGGTATTAAGTTTCATGGAATTAAAGTGTAGAGACCGAAAGTTTGTTTTATATTGTTGAGGGGCCGATTTAAAATAAATGAAAGATAATGAATAGTCATTATCTTATGAATATATGNCATTAGAGTCATCTTTAGTGATCCACTAAAGATGAATTTTGACTAATGGGTATTAAGTTTCATGGAATTAAAGTGTAGAGACCGAAAGTTTGTTTTATATTGTTGAGGGGCCGATTTAAAATAAATGAAAGATAATGAATAGTCATTATCTATACGTATTATTCACTGTAGGTTGGACCTAACGTGATTTTCTTTCTATGTCTGCGAAGATTCGAACTCAATACCCGTCAGTATCAATTGAGCAAGTTAAGCACCTTAGTAAATAATATGTGCAGGTGTGATATGAGCAAACCATACATGGACCATGATCAATATAAAATCAAGACAATGGATTATACTGGAGTACTTGTTCATAAATAAATCAAGGAAATGCAGAATTTAAACCTTATTACTGTTGGTAAAGATTGTTGGTTGCCTTGTGCGTTTCTGTCTGTATACTGTTCCTGCCTCACGTCCAGTAATCCTATGGACCTTCTTAGCGTTACACCTGAGTTATACTTTACATCAGACGAAACTCTCAACTGCCTAACTTTTTTTACTGAGATCAAGATCAAGATCATAAGAAGCTTGCCAGTTCCCCTCTTAACTATTTAATTTATTTTTTATTTTAACATCTTTGAAAAATAAAATATTTAAACAGTTAACAATAATTAAATATAATAGTTTCGCACCCCCTCATGCTCCTCTTAACCATACGATACACAAGATATAGAGAGAAAAAGAAACAGAGCACATACAAATATTATTCATATATGACATATCCATGTAAATTCGAAACAAATACAAAAAGAAGAAGAAAAGCTCACACACACATAGAGGGGCGGACGCAAACTAAAAAAGTTAGGGGGCACGATCGAATTTGCAAAGAAATTGAGAGAAATTTTACACTAAAGAATTTAAGTCCAAAAAAAAGCATACCACATGTAATTTTGCATCCAAATATTTACATGAGATATGACTTTTTCAGATGTAAAATTTCGAGAGTTTTTTATGTCATATTTCATATAAAGTTCCCTAATAAAATGATGAAAATAACATTGAGAAATTTGTATCGCAAAAATAGTAAATGTTAATGAAATAATTGATTTTTTTTAAAAAAATGCGAGTTAGACGTTTTTCTTTAAGACTCACGTTTAACTATTTTCGATATCTATTTGGACTATTCGATATGCCCATAATGTAGTTCTCGAAATAAGTTTTGAGATGACATAAGCAATTTGTAGATTTGATTAGCGTACAATCGTCGAAGAATTTTTTAAATTAGCATGTTATCGAAATTCAAATTTATTGTAATTTTGTCTCTGTTTGGTGGAAATTAAAATCAATTTTTTTTTTGTAAATTTTGATAAAAGTTAAAAAAGTTATGAATTCCATGAAATATATTATTAAAATTANAAATCAATTTTTTTTTTGTAAATTTTGATAAAAGTTAAAAAAGTTATGAATTCCATGAAATATATTATTAAAATTAATTGTTAACTTTGATTTATATTAAAATTTAGATTTCAATCGATACCAAACACGAATTTAAAAAAAATCAAAATCAAAATTTGTGGGAGGCACGTGCCCCCTAGGACCTCCCTGTGTCCGCCCCTGCACACACAGCGGTGGTAGGCTGACAGAGGGCACAGGTCGACATCGGCCGGCAGGTGACAACAAGAAAGTCACCACTCCAACTCAGTCACTTGGCGCTAGGCCGCGGGGAGAATAGAGTTTGGTTTGCCATCAATTTGCTAACAATGTGCTTGCAATCAGTTTTGCACAAGTCTTAAAGAGGCAAATGAGCTTTGTATATTAATAATGAGCCTAATTTTTATTTTTATTTTTAAAGAAAAAAGGTCCAAAGCAAAAAACATTTTTGGCCCAGTAATGGCGAATGCTGCCTGCAACAATGGCGACTGATCTCTCCATCCCAATCTGTAAATTTCGACCGAGCCAACACGGACAACAGCGCCACCTCATCAAGTCACATGTTAAATCTATGGTGCAAGGAATACTTTAAATTTTCCCATATAAGCATGCATGTGATGGTTTTTTAGGCTTCCAGCACCAATTATATTCTTAAATACACTACAAGCCATCAAAGTTTAAGCGGATTGGCGTTAAATTATCTTTAATTTCGTGCAATAAGGTCATCCAACATCTATTTTCTTGTGGATCTCGTCGCTTATCTTTAATTTGATGTGATAAAGTTACCGTTCAAATCTTAAATTAAGTGTTTGTTTCATTTTATATATTATGGAAATAGATCACATAGAATATGTAAATAGTAATTGTGAATGTGAATGTATTATTAAAATTAACGTCCAACTCCGCTTCAAATTATAAGGAAATTACAATAAAATCCAAACAAGCTCTAAATTAAGATTATGTGCCAAGTCAATAATTTTTTATAGTCACCCATCCATCATAATTTGCATATACAATGCAATGATTTATTTATTTATTTATTTTAGGAGGAACTTTTATCTTTCCCCGATTGGTTTAGGTGCATTTTAATATTGTCAAGAGCATCTTCAATGGTTGGTGGTCGAAATTAGATTAAAATTCTGACTTAAATTTTCAAAGAGCCCAAAAACTCTCACCTGTGGAACTCACAAGAGACAAAAAAAAACTATCAATTCACTTTAAATTTTCTTATTGAATTAAAATTTGAATTTAAATCCACTGAGACGTAAACGGAGATTAAAAGTAATTTTGAAGATATTGATTTATACTTAATTTTACATCATGGCGCTAAGATTCTCGTGTTCAATTAGATGACAATGTATTTAAGGTTTGATCAACTACCAATCAACTTTTTTAAAAAACAATGCACGTGATGATGCAGTGGCGCAGGTGCACCCGAACTCTACAATTAAAATTTAATACTCAAAAAAAGAATTTCAAGAATCAGCATCAAAATTAACGTCTTTATTATATGCTATAATTGATTCTTGAAATGTGCGTTGGTGTAAGTTTGTAATTCCATCTTCAATAAGAAAATGAACCCAGAATTTATATTTTGTTTTAGCTTTTTACACAAGAGTTTCTTAACGAAGTTACCTATAGTCATTTTTATATAAAATAACTCTTTTAACTAGAAAAAAAATAAAAATAATTAGAGATTATTCAAAAACGTTCAAAATATTAAATTAATTATGGTCATGAGAAAAATATTTGTAGATTCGAAAATTGCAAAATCTTGTGTATGAAGCTACCGTTAGACATTATTGTGAAAATGAAATGCCTCATAAAAAAAAAAATAATAATAAATAACGATCTAAAGTTACAATTTTAGAGGAAAGTCTCGTGTCTCATCAAAGTCATGGTCTTTTCCTTGAATTACAAGCTTTCTTTCTCCAAATTTGACGCAAGTAAATTAGTATTTTATCTTATTTTTTATATTAATTGTATTTTATCTTATTTTTTATATTAATCTACATATTCATCTCACCCACCCAGATTCATTTTCAAACCCTAAAATTTGTCAGCCTCTTTCTTCTCACTATTTACCGCCTACTATAACCACCCACTATTTAGGGAGGTTATTAAAAATGGCCGGTCAATATTCAGCCCCCGTTTGGTGTACATTATTTTCAAAAGAATGTATTTTTTTTGTTGATGTGATGGGTAATATGTGGTTGAAAAAGAAGGAAAAGTTATTGATGTGATTGAAAATATTATTTTATTGGAGAATGTGTGGTTGAAAATGAGTAGAAGAATGAGAATGAAAAAATAATGTGGCCCAAACAGGGGCTAAATTTGAT
>CAIGRR010515526.1:0-18624 GCA_903798365.1 Fraxinus sp. 1973-6204
ATTGATTTGAAATTATTTTATTCTCAAAAGTCGGGATTTACTTTAGTGAAATATATGCAGGCTATCATTCGATCCACATAAAATTAAATCACAAACAGGATATGAGTTTATAGGTAGAGGAACAGAGGTTGATATTGTTTATGGTTGAGGAATATGAGACATCATATTTAAGCATTATGCAGATTAATTTCAACAAAAAATAGTCATTTATTTCCGTACGAAGAGATGAAGTTTGTATTACACAACTAAAATGAGACTATATCAAAAGTGATATGACAAAACATATTACTCCAAAACTCTTCCATACACATAAACTTCAGAAGAATGATGACATCGATATTCAAAAAATTCGCTCAAGTGACAATATGACTGATTTATTCACAAAAGAATCAACGAAATCTACATTCAAGAAATTGGTTCACGAGATTGGAATGCGTCAACTCAAAGAATCTCAATGATCAACATTAGGGGGAGTAGTCGTACTATTTTTCCTTCATTTAGGTTTTATCCCACTGAATTTTCTTGCAAGGTTTTAATGTGGCAACACTTATTTTTAATACTCCAAAATAATTGTATTTTTTTTTTCCTTTGATATTTTTGTCTCATTAAATTTTTATCAAATAATGTTTTAATGAGGCAATCATTTTATAATGTGCCATTCAAAATGGATGTTGTAAATAATATGTTTATTAATGAATGACAATTATACCCCTAAAGCCTCAATTATTATTATCGTTGTATCAACTGCAACCCTAATTCTCCCATATAAATATGGACAATTGCTTCTTAATGAAATACGCACAAGTTTATTACTTCTCTCTTTGGTTGTGAAATACAGAAAATTGAAACACCATGTTTGATACTCATTTTTCTAAAATACATTTTTCTTTCTTTTATTTTCAATCACACATTTTTCAATAAAATAATATTACACACAAATTCAAGATTTTTTCTTATTTTTTAATCACATATTCTTCATTAAAATACTATTTAAAATGCACTTTTGGGAGAATAATGTGGCTCAAATAGGATGTAAGTAAACATATAATTTTATAACTTGCGAAAAAAAGAATATGGCCTTGACATCTATTCTCATTTTTTTCTTTCTTCAATTAATCACACATTTTTCAAATAAAATAATATTATACACAAATCTAAAATTTTTCATTATTTTTCAAGCACACATTATTCCTTCAATCACCGTTTCAGAATTCATTTTTTCCCAAAATGTCAAACACAAGTTATATGTAATTATCAATTGATTAGTTGCATCAATACTGAATTACCGTTGAATATTAAGGTCAAACCAGTCAAGTCGCCATGTACGACTGACTCATCTTTCAAGAATTTTCCAAATCAACAAATGCGCCCTGCATCCTCGGTACACCCGATAATTCCTCGCACTTTTCATCTCCGTTAAATTTTCTCTTTCTAATACAAAATTCCTATATTACAGGCGCTGCCTTTTTTTCTCTTTCTGCCAAAGATTCATTGATCCGTGAAATTGCTGTCTTCACCATCGCCGATCAGGTCAATAACTTCTATAGATTCAGTTTATGTGTTACAGAATATAATAAAATGTCGAATGTCAGTTAATAAAATTGTTGGCACTTGGCACTTGAATTTCTTATTTATATTTTTAATTGTGTTGTATCCGCTGCTGGTCAGACTTTGATGACTGATGTTTTACCAGATCTGATGTTCTTAAAGTTTGAATTTTCCATAATATTTTTTTGAAATTCTGTGTTTAATAGAATTTCTTTATAATGTTTGTTTAGTTGATAGGTTTGGTGAATTATTTGAAGAAAGAGGGGCTTGTGTAATTGTATTGAAATGGCGAGTCGAGTCAAGGAGGATGAAAAGAATGAAAAAATTATAAGGAATCTGCTTAAGCTTCCGGAGAATCGCAGGTGTATCAACTGCAACAGTTTGGTATGTGTCTTTCTTTCCTTTTTTTGTCGGTTCATGTTTTGTTTAATTTCGTGTGATTAGGCTAATGGACTTGATTGGAGATCTTCGTGTTCCCTTAAGAAAAATATGTTGTGATCAGAAAAGTGATTATCTTGATTCATGGAATTTGTTTCATAGATGAAGGTGGGAAAATGGAAATTTTGGTTGTGAGTTCATTTTTATTTTTATTTTTTAACTGATATCATCAAGTTCTGCAGTTAATTATCCCTTTGACGCACAAATTTTTGTATGCAAAGCAATGAGATGGCTTTTATATAATTGAACTGAATGCACTTCTTCATCCAAAAAAATGATCAAGTTCTTATATTTAGTGCTAGAAGATTAACTACGAGTAAAAATCTAAGTCTGTGCAGTGTCTTTGGCTGGGCCATTAGGGAATGTTAAAATAAAAATTTTAGATACTTCTTTGGATTCTTTGTTTATAAGGTTTATAAAATTATCAAGTGTTGGAAATTGGAAAATAAGGGACACTAATGATCTACTGAATGAAAGGAGTAGTTTAGGAATAACATCTTTAAGTTGGGAATGTGGCATGCATTATTTATTCTGCTGAATGCTGTATAGCTTCTTCTGTTGTTTCATGACTTAACAGCATACTTCACCCATCAAAGGAAATTAATTGTTAGGTTTGTATTTTAACTAGTACTTGTTATAAACTTGAATATTACAAGTTTACATTGAAATTGGAAAACCTGATTAACCTTTGCTTTTAGTGGTTTCTAGTTCAGTGGAAATTTTCTTGCAGTTGTCAGTCAGTTATGTTCACTTTCCTTGAGCAATTAAACAATAGATGACACTGCCCCATTTCTAGGTTGTTAACTAAAATATGCATTTTGAATTTGTTTCGTTTTCCCTTGTGGAGTTGGGCATTTGTTAAACTTAAGGCTGAATGTTTCCTGCTTTGGCACCTACAGTTAATTGTTGTTTCTGAATATAAATATATCTCTTCTTAGTATATTCAGAAATAAGCTTTATATAAAAAGAAACTAATGTCCCATGTAAAGAAAACTGTTGCCTGGCTTGCACTAGGCTCCCTAGATGAAAGTGGTTTGACTGTTATTTCTCTTTTGATTTTTATTAATAACAAATAGCTTAAATTGTCGTAGCTTATATTTGGTTGATGTTCATGAAGCAGTTCACCAATCAGAAATCATGCATACAAAATATGTCACATCAACTTAGAACTTCTGAAAATTCTTATATCCACAAAATGAAACAAAAATATTTTTGCTTTACGAAAGTCACGTTTTGAAGTTTGAGTTTCGAAAAATATATTTGTTTTTTTGATGATATCTAAAAATATGGTATCATCGGTGATGATACCAAAAATCGTATCTGTTGACCCCAAGCTTGACGACTGAGAACGAGCATGAACGAGGTCTTCCGGTACCTGAAACAAAGGCATCGAGGTGTGTCCTCATCGCCCCTCCAACGCTTAAGTTAGAGAGAGAATTTGGGAAAAGATATGTGCTATACAATTGTGTAAAAACATACTTGAATAATGATTCAAGGTCCCATATTTATAGAGGTAGGTAGTAGTACACTCCTAGTAGAATTTATCACCTTATTTTTAGGAATTATTGTTGGGATAAGTGTTGGAATAAAAACAGAAGTCTTGTCATATATTACCTGCAGTACCTTCTCGAATAGACTCCTTATAGACCTAGAATTCTGAGGTAGATCTTTTTTTACCACATCATTGCCCCTGTGCATTCACTCCTAGAGCTCGCTGATTAGGGGTGGATGCACATAAGCTCGATACATAAAATGGTTGGGCTCGTGGCATGTCCTTGGGGTGCTTGTTCGTGACGGGCTCGTGGTATGTCCTTGGGGTGTCTGCCCGTGACAGGTCTTTGAGGTGCCTGCTTATGGTAGGTCTTTGAGGTGCTTGCTCGGGGCAAGGCTTTAGTGTGTTTGGACGGGGCAAGGGTTTGAAGTGCTTGCGCGGTGCAAGACTTTGAGGTGCTTACGCGGGCAATGCTTTGATGTGCTTGCGCAGGCAAGGCTTTGAGGTGCTTGCGCGGGGCAAGACTTTAGCTTTTGATAATAAGAAATCCATGAGCTGGGGCTCGCCTTCAATAATGAGAAAACAACGAGCTAGGACTCGCCTTCGATAATAAGAAAATCACGAGCTAAGGCTATCGTAAGAAAACCACAAGCTAAGGTTCGCCTTCGATAGTAAGAAAACCACGAGATAAGGCTCGCCTTCAATAAGAAAACTACGAGCTAAGGCTCCCCTTTATTAATAAGAAAACCATGAGCTATGGCTCACCTTGAAGATCTTGCCTTGACATTAGCTCCCCATAATATTGGAATTCAGTAGGTAGTAAATAGAAATTGAAAATTGATGCGTGCAGCCAAGTCACTTTGAATGGAAATTATTAAAATAGCTTGTAGCATCAATGTAGTCCCAAATCTTTCTAGGATCATCATCCTTCTTAACGTCGTAGTGCCTGGCATGTAGTCATTGCCCCTATGTATACATGGTAATGTGAAAGAAGAACCAATCTCCTTGGCCCAAAAAGAATTAAGAGGAACAATTGTCCATAAATTGAAGTACACAAGTTGGGAAATTATGGCCTAAATGAGAAGCTATGACCCATTGGTCATCATTTTTCTAATTGAAAAAGATGTCCCAAGCTAGATAAACATAAGCCGGAGGAATATGCCAAATGAACATCATTGTAGAAACCAGAAAGTATATGAAATTGCAATGAGCCCAAAAATGCAACCATTCTAGAGGATAAAGGGCTTGTTCACTTTAAATCAAAAGAAAAAATATGGGCCCAACTTTCAATAAACATTCAGCCAATCAACCGAAGCCACCAACTATCCCTTATTTCTTCAAGAGGCCCATTTTTACTCCACAATCAGATGACTTCAAAGAATAATATATTTTGAGTTTTCTTTTTATAACAATAGAGTCACAAGAATACGGTATTGTAATAGCGACATTGATTGATAGGAGAAAACCGAGAAACAAACATCTTTTGTCCAGTGAGCAAAGGTGGGGATTGGAAAAAGGACTACAGTAAATTTGTAGCGGTTGCCGTAGACTTAAACGGCATTGCAATGCCCTCGACGGAGTTTTTCGAAGGCTAAAGTACACATTGGTTACCTCTACGGTGGTCATCGGATGTGAGGAATGAGAAGAGATCTGGTTGGATCATTTCGCCGAACACTTGTTGTGCAACAGTATTCAATTGGAGCATATTATAAAAGCTTTCATCTATGTTTCTATTTCTTCCACTTCTTTGTTGGCGGGTTCTTGGATTCTTCATGAATTTCATTAATTCTTCCTCTCAATATGATTTGCTAAGAAGCCATAGATTGGTGGGTCTCATTATTTAGAATGGAGGAAATTAGAAAGGTTGCCTCTAATTTCTTTCTTTGCTTTTTGCACTATNTATGATTTGCTAAGAAGCCATAGATTGGTGGGTCTCATTATTTAGAATGGAGGAAATTAGAAAGGTTGCCTCTAATTTCTTTCTTTGCTTTTTGCACTATTTTTCCTTTTCAATAGATATTAGAGAAGTTGAAATATTGCTTAAGCTGCCCCCAAAATATCGTAAGCCTTCTTTAGCCATTTTCATGGCCTCTTTTTCCAGCTAGAAACCAGAAAGTTCATAGGAAGTATTTCTCATCATCTTCAATTTGAGACCACAAGTGACGGGAATTTTTCGCTTTTCCAGCTACACATCGCTTCTCCTTCCGTGACAAGTTTCTCTTCCTTTTTGGTGGTTTGATGCCTTTGATTTTTTGGTAGAATGAACCGTTGCTCGCTGAATAATATTTTTTTATGGCATCTTGAACATGGTGAAATTTGGTTAATGTATCGTTTCCCACAAACGGCGCCAATGATGATACCAAAAATCGTACATGTTGATCCCAAGTTTGACGACTGAGAACAAGTATGAACGAGGTCTTCCGGTACCTGAAACAAAGGCGTCGAGGTGTGTCCTCGTCGCCCTTCCGATGCTTAAGTCAGAGAGAGAATTTGAGAAAGATATGTACTGTAAAATTGTGTAAAAACATACCTGAATAATGATTCAAGACCCCATATTTATAGAGTTAGGTAGTAATACACTCATAGGAAGACTTGTCACTTTATTTTTAGGAATTATTGTTGAGAAAGATATGTGCTGTAAAATTGTGTAGAAACATACCTGAATAATGATTCAAGACCCCATATTTATAGAGTTAGGTAGTAGTACGCTCATAGGAAGACTTATCACTTTATTTTTAGGAATTATTGTTGGGATAAGTGTTGGAATAAAAACAGAAGTCTTGTCCTATATTACCTGCAGTACCTTCCCGAATAGACTCCTATAGACCTAGAATTCTGAGGTAGATCATTTTTGACCACATCAATCGGAATGAACTCTTGCACTATTCCAATAACCTGAAAAAAGGGTCAGGAACTCTTCCCTATATCTCCTCCAACGCCAAGTTAGTATCATCATTATGAAGAGAGAAAATATATAATATATTTCATTGTGTATTAAAGAAGATTAAGACTTATCTTTCATGCATGTCCCCTATTTATAGTCATAAATATAGACAGATGTGTTTGAGGGAGTCTAGGAATTTGTTTTTGGAGCCTGTTCATACTTTTTTTTCCGCCAGCTGACCAAAGATCCGGATGAAGGATCGAGGTCAAGTGCTCTGGGGTTGTTTTCCCAATCTTGAGCTTATAGTGCTAGACAATATTCTGATCTCGAGGCACCAGGCTTAGGTGCCTGGGCAATGGTTTTTTTATTTTTTTGGTTCTTGGTGTTATCAGATATCAAATACCAAGTTTGTTAGGACTATGGTGACTTGATCCATTTAATTTTTCCTCCTCTTTTCATTATTGAAAACTGTCATTCATGTTCAGCTGTTATTATCCTTATTACTGTAGTGAATCCAGTTAAAAGCTGGGCATGTTCATGTTTTCTGCTATTCCACTCAAGGCAAATAAATCGAGTAGGAGCCTGTTAAGTCATAAGAATTGTATTACTCAATTCCATTAAGCCATGTTTGGACCATGTCACCACAGGATATTGCTGTATAAGGGGTTGATTGATATTTCAATCCCCTTATCTGTTCTTTGGTCAGAATTGTGTCTATCGATTAATAATTATGTGCCTGCCTTTGACAATAGAGATTTGATGTTAGACATTACTATGGGGTCTGCGGTTTTATTAATTGGTAATGAGGAACTACTCGGATAAGATTTTTGTAACTTGAAAAATTTCTTATCCATTTTTTATCCGATATCTCAGGATTATGTACTACACTCAAACTATATTTAATGTGAACAAAGATAGGATGATGTGATATCAAACTTTCTTGGTGCAGTAAGGAAAATTTGTTTGCATATGTTTTGATTCCAGCAACGAGATCACAAGATGATTTGCTGCTGTAATTGTTGGATTATAGCCGTTACCCAGGAAGTTAAATACATATTTTTGTTTTAATCCTGGAAACATTATTCTACCAAGATGAGCATAATATTTATTGATATTTCATTAAAGTTTGTTAGTTATCCTCCCTAAAAGAAAAGAATTAGTTCAAACCAATAAAATAATTAAATTTAATTTAATAGCTTTAATAGATATAATATGTACATTTAATATAATCAGAAAACATTTAGTTCCAGAAGACTTTAGACACAAACTAGAATATGAAATAAGAGGAATGGATGGTAGTAAAGTGGAATTTGAAGAAAGACTTTTTACATTTTCTCTCTCATGCTTATAAGCATGAAATGAACGACCCAAACATTCTCTAGTTCTTTCATATTTTGGATGGATTGAAATGATGTCTCTCTTTCCCCCTGGCAGGGTCCTCAATATGTGTGCACTAATTTTTCTACATTTGTTTGCACAACCTGCAGCGGGATACAGTAAGTTATAAGGAGTTTTACTCTCGTATCTTTCATGTTTATGTCAAATATCTACCCTCCAGAGGGTTTTACACGTCTTGAAGTTTTGTTAATACCTTTATACATTTGTGAATACTTGCAGCCGAGAGTTCACACATAGAGTGAAGTCTGTATCTATGTCTAAATTTACACCCCAAGAAGTTAGTGCCCTTCAAGGAGGGGGAAATGCGGTACACTTGCAACTCTCTTTTCCCCCACTGGGGATCTGCTTGTTGTCTTCTTCCAGTTTTCTCAAAGCAAAATCTCATCTCAAACAATTTTTTTTATATAGAGTGCTAGGGAAATTTATTTAAAGGAATGGGATCCTCAGCTCAATTCTCTCCCTGATGGCAGGTTAATTTTTATTAGCTTGCTCATACAAAATGCCGTTCTTATTATTTCTGCACCATCTTCTTTAATTTTCAAAGTAATACTTGTCTGATTTATATTTTCTCTGACAGTAACATTGATAGACTGCGCGGTTTTATAAAACATGTCTATGTGGATAGAAGATATACTGGTGAGAGGAGTTTGGAAAAGCCCCCAAGGGCAAAGGTGGTATGTATATTACCCCTTTCAATAAATCTACATTCTTCATGATTACTCTTCAAAAGTTTTTGATCTTGTCTTTGCTTCTTGATATACATTTGTATTCTTCAGGGTGAAGCTGAGGACAATAATGAAAACCGGAGGTTAGATACATATCAGGGTGGATCTAGAAGTCCACCTTATGAGGATACTAACGAGCGGCGTTACAATGATAGGCCTAGTAATGGTGGAAGAAGTCCAGGATATGACCGAGACAGTCGGCAGCATGGTGATTACAAAAAGAGTCCTGGTCGAGCTGAAGTTGTTAATGACTGGCGGCGAGAGGATAGATTTGGAAATGGAAGAAAATCTGAAGACAGAAGTTCTGATGGAGGCTCTAGGTTTGACAGTAGGTCACCAGATCATCAAAGGGATCTGGATGCACCCAGCCCTCCTGTTGTCCTTCCTATTAGAGAGCTTTTGGGAGAGAATGTGTCGCCCCTTCGGGTAGCTGAACCTCATGCTGCCGGTGGCAGGTCAGCTGATGGTTCCTTACATACTCAGGTATATTCTTCCTCTGCAAGATTTCATTTTTACACTTGTTTCTTTATCCTAAACTTTTTATCTTTGTAGCTCACCTTAGTCTGAATTAATATGGACGAATATATGGTATACCGTTTGTCCTTAAAAACCAATTATGGTTGGTTTCTGTTATTCAAGGTCATATTTTCTTAGCAAATATGTGAACTGGCTCTTGAGTTCATGTACATGATGAAAGAAGCAACTCTCGCTTAATTAATTGCCGAGTAATTCTTGTTTATTGATAGCTTAGCGTTTTATATATGTGTGCATGATTTCCATACTTCATTCACTTTACCTTTTTATTTCATGGCTGAATGCTTTGCCACTTAGCCTGATGATCTTGAATATAATTGCAATGTTTCGAATGCTTCAACTTTATTATATCTTTATCTTTGTCTTTTCTGCTTCTTCCTACCGTAGAGTTGATTGGCATAATATTTCTTTTGCAGAGATTTGCATCCTCTAATAGCTTGGCATCCTCAATTGAGAATCCAGCTGAAGTCAAAATGGAAACATCCTTAATTGATTTTGACTCTGCTCCAGAACCTCCTGTTACTACAGCAGTGCCACAAACACAGCAAGTGGCTACAGATACATCTGCCGTGCAGCCAACATCTAGTGGTGAAAACTGGGCAAATTTTGATTCAGTACCGGATGTGAAAGAAGCTCAAGCAGCTTTGAACTCCAATTCGGTGCTAGATGTTCTTTCAGAGTTGTCTATTCCTGCATCCGCTCCTGGTCCCTCTGCTGGAAGTCATGGTAATGATATGTTCAGTCCTCTTACAGGCAACGTACCAGCTTTCCCATCTGGTAGTTCACAAACATCATCGTTTGGGTCAGCCTATGGAGGTACTGTGTATCCTGCTGCAGCAATCAGCAACCCGGCCATGGTCTCCCCTGCAGGTGCCCCAGCTGCATCCCTCGGTACTGCACCGATATTACCAACTGGTGGAGGTAACTCCTTTGAAAATGCTTTCACTGGAGGGAAGTGGCCTGCCGTACAAATTCAACAACCTTCAGTGTTCCCTGGAGTTGCTGGCGTGCCTAATTCTCAACCAGTCACTGTTGGAGGACTTTCAAGCAATCAGGTATCCCCTATTCTCTGGCATTTCTTCTGCTTAATATTTGATTTCTTACGTTGAGTTCTTAATCTCTCCTCTTGACCTCTGAAGCCATGGAATTCCCTAGTTGCCGCAAATGCCCATCGGCCTCCTGGTGTTGAACCACAAATGTCTCAAACTGTTACAACTCCGGCCATGCAAACCTCTATTGGAAGTGCAACACAATCATATTCAGAAGTAAAAGCTAGTGGAAGAACAGAACTGCCTGCTGATTTATTTACAGCAAACTATTCTTCTTTTACACCTCCAGTTTCAGGCTGGCATTCTGGTCCCTTTCAAGGCACTGGGTTCCCAATGCACTACAACATGCCAATGGTCTCTTTTTAATCATCATGTTCTAAGTTTATTCTTTTTCATTTTTATAAATTTCACATGATTTTTTTTTTCTTTTTAATTTTTGGCTAGTTCCAATGCAATACAACATGCCAATGGTCTATTTTTAATCATCATGTTCTAAGTTTTGTCTTTTTTAATTTTTATAAATTTCACATGATTTTTTTTTCTTTTTAATTTTTGGCTAGTTAACTGCATTGTGCATCCTAATATAAAATGCGAGTATTTCTGTTTGCAGTCTGCTACTACTTTCCAGCAGATATCGAGATCATCAAATCCTTTTGATGCCAGAAATGAACCTTCTCCTGTTCAAGCTGCAATGGTATGTTACCTTTCTCATTGGATTGATTTACCTTTGTGGATAAGTGATTATTTATCTTGGTTTTGTATGCATCTTTCTATCGATCACTCAAGTTTTACCTAAATCATCATATTAAGGTTTCTTAAATTAGATTTGACGATGTACATAACTTGGTTGTCACTTGAAATGCACAAATTGTTTTTTTCTCTAAATAATTTTTCTCATGGCAATTATTGAAACAGATAGCGTGATTGATTCATAATTACTCGTTACAACTGTGCATGAGTGAGTTTGAGTATATGCTTACAACTTCAATATTATTCACAACTAATGCTGGACATCATTATTACCCTATCTGTTCAAAATCTCTCAATATTCATTTGTAAAGCAAACTAATGATTTTATGAGCATCTTTTCATAGTTCATACCATTCAAAATTTGAGGCTATCCAAGGCACGATTAGAATCAACAATATCGAAGGATGGCAGTCACAGCGTGATTGGCATTGGCTTTTCATATATATATCAATGCTCAAATTTTTTGCTCATTACTAAATGCACATGAAGAATGTATATCGTCTAAAGATAATGCCAACATTGATGCAGAGCTAGCATAATGACCGCAGCATGGTTTTATCTATGTGCTTAAGAGTAAAACCATTTTTACTTGTATTGTAGTTTCCTTCAATGGCATCCTTACAAGGCGCATTGCCTAACATCGCGCCTACATCAAACCTGGGTACTTTGCAACATCTATCATCTCTTCCTACTCAGTCACCATCTTATGCATCAGCAATCCCTCCAAGTATTAACATTATCTTTTTTTTATTTGTCCTAGTAGCTTAATGGTTATCTTTACATGTCTTAATATGTGCCTTAATATTAATTCAGGTTCGTATCTGGGGCAACCAGTTCCCGGCAACATGACAATGAGGTAACCTAGTATTCGTCACATCTTTTCTTTCTATAGCTCTTTTAATACTAATTTCATTTAGTGTTACTTTACAATCAATCATTCCATGATGATTTGAGCGTATTGGAGTTCAAAATTTCCATTGTGTTAGTCACCTTCAGCATTTCTTTTTCCCGAATAAGTTATCTGCTGTTTTGCACTTTTTCTTTTCTAAACCACCCATATAAGTTATTTATCTTTGATCTGCCATGATAATTTGTTAATTTCCCACTCATTTGACCCTTTGCAGACCACAAGGATTAGCAGGCTTCGGTCTTGAGGCGCCTGCTTTTGTATCAACGAACCCAAATCACCACCTAACTGGATTACATCCAGCACCTGCTTCTCCCAGTAACTTCTCTTCAGCTAGGGGAAACCCATTTGGCTAGAATGGAAATAAAATGTCTTTAGCAGGAGCTTCATCTTGATGCTTCCATTCAAGACATTGGGTGGAAACATTGTCATTTGGTAAGATTCACGTTTCCTTCTTGGTGAAGTGGTGAGGCGAGAAGAAGCTGCAATTACAGATCTTGGGATTGGCTAATGATTGATTGTAAATTGCAGTACCAAAATAGTTTGTGAAATCTAAGTCTATAGCATGTTTCATTGATTATGTGGATTATGCCGGATGCTGTCATGAAGTATGTATAATTTGTTTTGCTGTCCTTGTCCTTGTGGTGAGAACTTTTGTACGAGACAATCCATCTTGTAGAGTAACCCCTAGGCTATTTATAATGTTATTGCGTGGAATAGATTTTGTTTAAATAAAGGTGTGCAAGGTTTGCTGTTTTTTGTGTGGAACTATTTCTTTAAGTTGTAGACCAAGCAAAATACTGGCGAATTTCTTCGTGTTCCCTTTCCCTTTCCAGAAGATCCTAGCAGGTGAACACAGTTCCATTTGGACGATTGGTTGCATCTCTTTATATCAAACCACTTGAAGCGGTATGTAATTTTTTAAAATCAAACCAAACTACTTTACTTATTAAAACCGAATCGAACCAAGCCATTTTTTTAATAAAAGTAATAGTCATCTAATGCTTGTACTCAAATATTGACAATTAAAGTTTCTTATTACTATGTAACCAATTCTTAGTGCAAATCAGCACCTCAACCATTTATGTACTCAATGAACTCCTAAAGGAATTTAGAATTCAACCACCGATAAAGAATGCAAACTCAAAAACAGTTGTCGATTTATGAATAGTAAATGCATTTTTGGCAATTTGAAAGATAATCTTGTACTTATTTATATTGAATTTTCACCAAAGTAACATACAGAAAAAATTCAATTGTCAAATATTCACAAATGATCTTCTAAGTAATCATTCTAGTAGTTAACAATAAAATTTAGCAACAAAGTTAAAATATAAATAATAAATTGAGTGACCTGACCACAAAATTGAGATGTAGATGAAAAAAAATAAGACATTGTTCAACTAAAAATTTAAGAGAGCATAATACAAATCGAATAAAACAACACAATTACTAATAAAATTTAGCAACCAATTATCAAAAAATTTAAAAAAATGGGTAAACTGACCTGAATATTGATCCGAAATCCAAGATAATTATTAGTAAGAAAAAGAAATTGTGTGCGTTTGTTGTTCAACACGTCAGCTACTTTGAGGGTTTTGCATTCACAACTATGATGAGTTATGGGCAATTGGGTATGATCTAAATTAATCGGAATGGATAGCTTAATTGAGTATTAAGTTTAATTAAGTTGGGTATTAGATTTAATTGTGTTGGATCTAATATGTGTCTTCTTCATTGAGATGTCTTGACTTTTAAGTGGAGATTACACCACGCACCAATTTAAATTAAAATATTCAAAATTTACTTGACATAGTTTTTATTCCTATATCTACTGTAAAATAATAGTATTTTTCATTTTATTGAAATCACTTACCTTGACCCCAACTTACAAAAATGCCCTTAAAATTAGGGATCTTCTGAAAATTCATATGAAATGTATTTTTAAAGTTAAAAATGTTGTGTAAAATTAAGTGTCACTTTTTAATAATTAAGTGTTACTTTTTTTTTCTTAAAGTTAAATGTCATTTTTTTTAATTAAGTTATGTTACGCTTATTTTATTAAAAAGTAATATTTTCCACTCAAAAAAGTGACAAAAATTTCAAGAAAGTGAGAGAAAAAAGAAGTAAAAAACACTATGTAAAATTAAGTAACACAATGTCATTTTTTTAAACAACAATGTCACATTTTTAAGTTTGTCACAATGTCACCTTTTTTAAAAAAAAATGATGATGTTTGTTATTGAAAAAATGACAAAAGTTTCAAGAAAGTAGATGATGATGATAATAATAATAAGACAAAACACTAAAAAAATGTGACAGAAATTCAAAAAAAAATTACAAACACTAAAAAAGAGTTACAAAAATTCAAAAAAAAAGTGAAAAAACAAATTAAAACGTTGGAATCAGTTCAATAAAATGACATAAATTTAAAAAAAAAAAGTGACAAAATCCATTACATTGGATACATCTTAGTCTGTCAACAGATACATTAGAAGTTTGTTCACACTAAATAACTATAAAAAATTTCTCTGAAAAAAGTCTGTTGGAATCCAGAATAGTTAGAGATAGAGAACTCTTTTGCTTGTAGAAAAATGATATATCTGAGTAGGCTACATTAGTCTCTTGCATTGCCTAGTTTAGAATCCACCAAAATTTTTTGGCTTTGTTCTATGAACAATTGGACATTAACCACATCACCAGTATCAACAATAGTTGGCTTAGATCAACCTAGACACCACCGAAAACCACATATGGCGATCAATCAAGAACAAGCATGACTCGACATAAACTACTACCATCTGCATAACTTGACATACACCCACACAGAGTGAAAAAAATCGAATACGTATAATCGAGCTTGCTATTTCTCTTTACACTTGGTATTAGAACCATTGGAACTTTTATGTCTGATATATGCAAATTAAGGCTCCATAAAAAAATTAAAAATAAAATCAAAGAGGTAAAATTTTGTGTTAAGCAGACATTTTGAAAGGGGAAAAGAAAAACCTATATACCCTTAAAACGATAAAGTGTTTTAATGAAACACCAAAATGTATATATAAATTGCTAAAAAGTCAATTATTGAACCAAACTCCTAAAAGTTAATAAAACCTCCATAAAAAAAGTGACACATCTAGCATTTGACAGCGAAGAAATTAAAAGCACCTTGCACTTGAAGGAACTTGATGTGTTAGCATCTTTGACATTATGAAGAAATACCCTTTCTATACCAGATGGTACTTGGCTTTGTTGCAACCATAGAAAGCGTGAGGAAGAGCGGAGTGGTGGCATGGTTGAGGATCTTTTTGGTTGTAATGGATTGGAAGTTTTCTGAGGGTATTGGTTTAGGCAGATGTTTTGGAAACGTAATAATTACACAATTAAATGTTTTAATTAGTTAATAGAGTATTATTCAATTTCTTTAATTTTGCAGGGTAGTAAGTCTAATTTTCTCATTTTTAAATTATCACCATAATTAACTCAAGATTTTTTTACATCTCACCCCAAACGGACAATTCCACATTTTCACCCACAAATTTCCTAATATCACCAACAGAAATCTCGCCCAAACACCATTTTCACAAATTTCCTAATTGATTGATTGGACATTTTGACAGTGTGTAAGAAACCTCTAATAATTATGTCTTCTCAAATAACGACGATTATTAGTACGAGTTGACCTCAAATACCCGGCATTACATTAGCATGAGTTTAATGCATATAACAAACTGTATTTAATGAATGAACATGATAATTAGGGATTGCCAAAAAAAAAAGCCTGATACCCGCGGGGCCTCGCCCTGAACGGGACGGGGAAAACCCGCTTAATGGGGTATGCGGGGCGGGTCAGGAACGGGCGACGGGTAACTGGCGCCCCGTCCCGCCCCATTTAATTTTTTTTTAGAATTCAATACTTTAAATAAAAACTTTCAATAATTCTAATAGAAATGACAATTAAAATTATTCGTCTAATTCTAATGAATGGGGACAATAAAAATAATTTATGTATTTACACAAATCATCGCGAAATTCATTATATAAAGAGTCGTACATTTTATATTACAACTTTAATTTTTTTTTTTTCATTTTCATTTTCATTTTGCATAAGTATATACCTTTAGATGTTCAAACTGTAAATTAAAAAAATTCAGGTTTCTTTAGTAAGTTTAATTTTTCTTGGATCGCATCCAAAAATTTCGGAGTTTTCAAATAAATTCAATTTTAGTAGTCTTATCATTTTATTTTGCTAATCTTTGATCATTATGTATCGATGAATTTATTTCAATTCCACGTTGTTCATAATATGATGCAGCACATCATTATAAAAGTGTCGTCGACAATTTTTTCTTTTCTATTTCTTTTTTCATAATGACATACTTATTGAAAATATCTCAGTTTTCAACATATCGGGTACATGAATCTCTTCCGGAGTTTTATAATTTGTTATGTTTAAATATTCATCAAGAGTGTATGTCTCATTAATAGAACCATATTTGTTAATTGATTTATTTTCGTTTGGAGATTTTTTATATTAGAATCGAATATTATCACGCTTCAAGCGTGCCATCAAATATTACATTTACTAATTGTTATCTGGAATACTAACTCGAGTTGGAGCATTTAAAGTTGATGTCTAAGATATTATTGATCTCTTTGCTTAGAAATTGCATATACATAAATTATCTTTCGAACTTCTAGTTCAAATTATCTTTTGCGAGAATTTAGATAATAATACGTTTGTACATTATTTTCAACTTCTTAATTCATCCCTCTAATGCTAAGAAAAATTTTCAATCAAATTGACAATCATTTTTATTGTGTTCTAAAATATCACCTGTTTCATATCAGGGCTCAAACCACACACTTATTATCAACATTCTTTACATCTCATTGTGGTGGATTAATTTTGCATATACTGCACTATCAAAATAATAAGAGGGAAAAATCAGGCTTTGATTATAAGTCAATTATAGCAGGGAGAAATATGATGTTGGCGTGATGTGTAATATCATTTTCTAAACAGAAATGAGAAATACTTTGTTCTCAATTAAATTTGTTGGAGGCGTTAAACAAGTAATATTGTTAAATCATTTATCGACATCTCAACTTACACTTATCAAAAGGTTGATATTTAGGATCACTGACATTAACAAGACAAATCATCTTGATTGTATAATCTAAAAATTATGCTCATAGTTTAAGATTTGAGGAGTAATTTTGCAAATTTCAGGTTGCGAACGCCATGCAATCATCTAATATATATATCGAATTTATTAAATACAAATAATATCTAGATGGTCAACATAGAAAGCGATGGAGCCCAAATTTATCACCCTGATTAATTTTAAAAAATATAAGGAATTCAATTTATATTTTAACTAGTGATAATCAATTTTCACTAAAAAGAACAAATATTATATAAGAAATCATTGTACCGAAGAATCTTCTGATTTTTCAATGAATGTTTGAATTCTCAATTTCGCATCATTATTGATTCAGTGATGGTCTAACAGGACATGCCAAACAATAAAATAGAAGAGTAGATATTGAAATTCTGGTTCAAAACAATATTTATCAAAATGGTCACTAAATTTTAATATAGTGCGCCAATTAAGAAACATTATTACAGACTTTATAGGTTTCCTTATAACTTAACGGAGAATAAATTACTAACTATAATAAGTTTATCCCTGCATATTACACAATATTGACTCTTCTCGAGTCTCAAAATAATATCATGTAGGAATATTGATATAAATAAACTATTGCTTTTTTGAAGCAATTTAATTAAAATTGTAATCCTCCAAGATCAATACAATATTTACATTAAAATGTTTAAATTATGATTCTTCAAAAAAATAAGAATTTTCAAGAATATTAATAAATATGAAATTGTACTTCTTTTAGAGAAACACAATATTTTTCAAGAATATTGATTTGTATTAATTGATTCAAACAATTTGCAATGTTCTTTTGGAATATTCAAATGTTTAAATTGTACTTCGTTCTAGAATAACAATAATATTATGTTCTTCATAAGTATATTATTATTTAGAATAATAAATTATGTAAGGATTTACTCTTCAAGAGTAAAACATAATTTATATTAAATTTTATGTTATTATGCTCTTCGATAGCAAGTAAAATTTAATTAGAATATTGATGTGAATTACAATGTGCTACTTCGAGAACATGTTATATTTTACCAATTAATTCTTCGAGAGCAATATGTCAATATTTTTTTTGAAATATTGAAAATTATAATACATACTCTTCAGGATCAAATAATATTCTTTTGAAGTATTAATTATAATCTTGTGCAATTTCAGGAAAAATAACGAACAATTATTTCTAAACATTAACTCTTCAGGAGCCATATATTTGCTTCTTTAAGAGTAATATATTAATATTCTTCTAAAATATTAAAAATTATAATTATTGCTTTTACCCAAAAATCGATCAATATTCTTCAGAAATATTGAAATTGTAATATTATGCTCTTTTGGAACAATTAATATTCTTTTATAATATTAACAATGTTGTACTACTTCGGAGCACCGATAAACTATTATTTATAAACATCAACTTTTCAAGAGTATGTTTCATTGCATAATATTAATTATTTGCAGAGTTGTGCTTCATCGGGAGTAACAATATGATCAATTTAAAGTTTATAAACAGACATAAAAAAAAAATTTAGAGCTTGTTTGGTACAGTTTAAAATTAAATTAAAATTGAAAATATTATTGGTCTCACTCGTCTAATAAAAGTCAACAATAACGGTTAGTTTTTCAATTTTAATCTCTACCGAACACACCCTTAATCACGTTGTAATAGAAAAATAACAAATTATATATACCAAGACAAGATAATGTTTACTTTAATTTAATATGCAA
>CAIGRR010515631.1:0-7500 GCA_903798365.1 Fraxinus sp. 1973-6204
AAAAAAAAAAAAGCAAAAAAAAGAAAGAGAGAAAAAAAAAACTCAAAAGTGGGGGGCACGTGCCCCCAGGACCCCCCTGGGTCCGCCCATGCAAGGATTTAATATTTGATTCAGATGAAATAATTTAATAAGACATTCAAAGAGGGAGCGTTGTCTATTTGACTATAAACAAAAATTAGATAACATTAATGTTCTATCTAATCATTTTAGACAAATTCACAATCAAGTAGAAAATAAAAATTTTAGTTTCTTTGCAGTAATCAATAGTAGAAAGCCTAACCATTTTTTTATTCGGATCAATGTTCAAATCAACTAACCAAACCAACCCAATTCAAACTGGTTGGTTTGGTTCGATTCGATTTCAAAAGATGGATCGAATTGGATTGGATCATATCTATTTGGATTGAAATTTATTGAAATCGATCAAGTTGATTTCGAGTTGAGTCTAAAATCAATCCAATCCGAACCATGTCAAGACCTACAAAGCAACAACAAAATCGAGCCAACCATATATTCCCACCAAATCTCTAAAAAGAAAAAGAAGAAAAGAGGCCGTTTACCATACGAGCGCGACACTTCACTCAACCTCCTTTCGTATTTCTGTGTTCTAAAGTCCAAGACAAAACAAAGAAGAAACCATAACTCTCTGCATAACACCAATCTTCTCCGAGTTTTACGGAAAAAATAAAATCCAGGAAAATGCATTCGAATCACTTGCTACTCGAAGAGCCAATCAGGATGGCTTCCATTCTCGAGCCATCCAGAGCTGTAAGTATTTTTTTGGACAATTTTTCAAGATTACAAACAGATCCACTCATGNAAAAATAAAATCCAGGAAAATGCATTCGAATCACTTGCTACTCGAAGAGCCAATCAGGATGGCTTCCATTCTCGAGCCATCCAGAGCTGTAAGTATTTTTTTGGACAATTTTTCAAGATTACAAACAGATCCACTCATGCATTAATGATTTGGACTTTGAGGAGTAATCGAATGTGCGTGTACAGAGTTTCTTTCCGGCAATGACAAAGATCGTAGGGACACTGGGCCCGTGTTCTCGATCGGTCGAGGTTATCTCCGGTTGTCTTAAAGCTGGAATGTCTGGTAGTTTAATCGAATCCTTTCTTCAATTTTATTTGTTTTTGTCTTCGTATAATGCTTAATTTTTTGTGGGCAGTGGCTAGATTTGATTTTTCATGGCATGATGCGGAGTATCATCAGGAAACCCTGGAGAATTTGAAGGCTGCTATTAAGAGCACCAAGAAGCTCTGTTCTGTATGTATTTTGTTTTCTTTTCTTTTGTTCAAATTTTCACTGTAATTTGATTGTTGATAATCTTTTTGAATAAAGATACTAGCCACAGGATTCAATCAGTGTAGAGACAGGGGAACAAGGAATAAAAAATTGGGCTTTATGGATTTGTTATATATATATATATGAATCATGCTGCTTCTAAGATGTCCCAAAGAAGAATCATTTGATGGTTCTTATATGTGAAAGTTGTAGCAATGGTGCAGATAAATATAAAATTGCACTAAAGATTATTATTATTTTTTTCCATAAACAGACGAGAACAGGATGGCAATTTTTATTTTTATTTTATTTTATTTTTAACTAAACTGAATGTGTGTTGGTTATCAATTTATTTCAGGTTATGCTAGATTCTGTGGGTCCCGAGTTACAGGTTGTTAATAAGACTGAGAATGACATAACACTTGCGGCAGATGACAAGGTTATTCTGACGCCAGATCAAGGCCAGGAAGCATCCTCTGAACGTTTGCCAATCAACTTTGCTGGACTCTCCAAGGTTTATAATGCTCCTAACCTTAATAAAATTATCTTATTTAATTTTTCTTTTTCCAGTTTTCTTTATTTCGTAAATTGCAAAGGCTTTGAGTACATTAGTGCTATTGCTTTTTGAGAGTTTGTAAATAACACAGAAAAAGTCAAAGAACATGCCTTGTAGCTACTTCACTATAAATGTTTCATCCTCACAGAGAGTAGTTCTATTAAATAATTGCATAAACTCTCTCCAATACCATTTATTTTATCTGAATATATAGTGTACTATAGTGTGCACTTGTTGACAATTTTTTGTCTGCATTGAGATACCTGTTAGTGCCTTTTGTTCGAAATTTTTCCTACTAAAGCTCAAGGCCTTATTTTGACCAGAACTTTGAAAGTCTTTCATTTTCAAATATTTTTATTTTTCAGGTTATGTAACATTCAATGGAAATTTTCCCAGCAGATGTTTAGCTCTATAGTTGCATAACTTCACTCTATGTTTATTATAGCAATTAATTGAACCGCTGAACTACGCCTATCTGTTTTGCAGGCTGTGAAGAAGGGAGACACCATTTTTTTGGGTCAATACCTCTTTACTGGAAGCGAGACCACTTCTGTTTGGCTGGAGGTATGAAACGGACCCTGAAGTGCTATTTTGAACACAACAAGATTGACTTATTTGTTGATTTCTTTTGTTTATTTATTTTTTTCACTTCATTTAATTTCTTTTTGTGTTGATATCTTTGTTCCAAATGAGTGTTCTTTCATCAAAAATTTTCTTTCATTTTCTTCCTTTTCTGTTAATTGTTTATTTGATTAAATAGGGAAAAAAACCTAAGCGTGTATACAGAACTATAGTGTTATGCATGAGGTTGTATAACCCAACTGGGATAACCTGTTTAAGGTGGTACATTGCTTTAAGTTTGTGATTTGGCTTGGCAGGTAGATGAAGTAGAAGGTGATGATGTGGTTTGTGTGGTAAAGAATTCTGCGACCTTGTCCGGGTCATTATTTACCATGCATGCTTCTCAGATACGTATTGAAATGCCTACTCTATCTGATAAGGACAAGCAGGTCAGTGAGTTGTAGCAATATCTGTGCTTTTCTAGATGTCAATATGCTCTCTTAACTTGTGCATTGATTTGGAAGATTTCCTTAAGGATAATTGGTGGATTGGCAATGTCTTGGTTTTAATCTCTCTAAAGTAAAATCTGGGCATTGAGTTTCAAAATCAGCCTTTATGTTTTGCCTTTAATTGATGCAATCTTTAACCTTCGGTGTAATTTCAAATTTACTTCAGGTTATTAGCACATGGGGTGTTCAGAATAAAATTGATTTTCTTTCTTTGTCATATACGCGACATGCAGAAGATGTTCGTGAGGTAAAGAAAAGAAAATAATGCTTCTTGATTCCTCTATATTGCTCTGTACATTGGTATGTTTTCGCAGACATTTTGGATTATTTAATTTTTGGTTATTGCACTGAATGCAGGCTCGTGAGTATCTATCTAAGCTTTGTGATCTAAGTCAAACTCAAATTTTTGCTAAAATTGAAAACATAGAGGTGAATTTCGCATATTATCTCTTTCTTTTATAAAAAGAGATATTTTCATTGCTTTTCTGATAAGATGGCATATGATGCTGACCTGTAACTGTGCAGAAGTTCATTGGCTTACTTCTTTCTCACTGCTATCTTTCTAGGGTTTAACACATTTCGATGAGATCCTACAGGAGGCAGATGGTATCATTCTTTCTCGTGGAAACCTTGGTATAGACCTCCCGCCTGAGAAGGTTGATTATTACGATTGCTTTCAGGGAAATATGTGAAGTGTTTAAATGCTGATGTTTCATTTTTATTCTTCTTCTTATGCCAATCGTGTTTCTTTTTCTTTTGTTCTAGAGAATTGAATTTGTTGTCCTATTCCTCTGTGTTAAAGATAGCATTTAAAGATGCTCATCCTTCTGGGAACACCCAATGATGTACTATTTTTGATTGAATGCTGAATATCAGTATGCTAAGTAGGTTCCGCACCCAATGTTGCTTCTTTACAGATGATATGTAAATGGATGGCTCCAAATACTTTTTGATTTCTCGGAAATGAAGAATCTTTCTGTACCTTGTGTTATACTGTGTCATTTCTCAACTTTGATGACTTCCAAAATGATGAAAGCATGGCATCTTGATTATTTTTGCATGCATGACATCAGGAGGCGGGTTGTTTTTCTTTCCCTTCCGAGTCTTCGGTTCTCTATGTGCTTTGAAGTTTTTAATATTTACACCCATGAAATGACTCTTGGTGAATATCAGAATTTTACTACTCTTTCTTGCCAGTAGTGAAATGGTTCCTAATTGAACTTACAAATGCTTAGGTGAAATGGCTCCTAATGGAGTGAGACAGCTTGTTGAAAAACTACTTGCAATCATATTATATTTTCTAAGGTTTAGTGTGGGTTGGGGTCCCCTCCATAAAGAAAATCATGTGTTTTTCCATATAAAATATACATTTGACTTGATTGATTATTGTAGCCTAGACAAGAATGTTTCACCTGATAATTTTTCAAAGGTTTGCCATATTCATCTCAGGTTTAAGTTTGCAGATATGTTCATTATTCAGAATGATAGCCTTTTGCAGCTTTGCCTAGATTCTTCATACACGTCTTTAGTATTTATATTCAATTTTCTGAAGCAACCAAATATATAGTGATTATTTCAAAACTAGCACCATCACCCACTGCAGCTAGTGCATATTGCCATCACCAGTCACCATTAATCATTGGGCACAGACCATCTTACATCCACAAATACCATGCAATTTCTATATAACTAATTTCTCCCTTCACCAACAAAACATTTTTTTCAGTTGACTACCATTCACGACCACTAGCAACAATGAGTATGAACGCTAGCCACCACCTGCCACCGCCAAAGAACAATCTACACAATCCCAAATTATAAATCACGTGAACACTCCCTGACTTACTCCCGACCTACCATCCTCACCATCAAATTCACCACATGGGCACTATCCCAATTGTCCACTTTCAAATTTCTGATAATTATAATGCTCTCAATAGTTCATTGGATCTGTACTGAAAGTTGAGTAGGTGAATTATGGCCATTTTTAGTAGAACCAACATGCTATAGAGTGAAAATTTCAGTACCAAAACCTTGTCGTTATTCTAGTGTAATAATCAACGCTGTTCGTCGTTGTTATTGATCTTACTTTTTGGTCTGTATAAAACCTTTTGCTAGCTAACTTTATTCGGCATTTTCAGGTATTCTTTTTTCAGAAGTCTGCCATTTACAAATGTAACATGGCTGGAAAGCCAGCTGTCGTAACTCGTGTTGTTGATACTATGACTAACAATCTGAGGCCTACCCGTGCTGAGGCAACTGATGTTGCTAACGCTGTTCTGGATGGTGAGTCACTTTTCTATGAGGGAGTAAGAACTAGGAGTTCATGACATACTTGTTGACAATTAAGACCAACTTGTAGCTATGTCTTACTTTTAATACATTATGTATTATGATGTTTTATTCATTTATATGTTTGGTTTTATTGATGAATCTGTATTCTCTATTTCTTTATCTTCTTTATTACTGAACTTCATTCAATTTATACTCATTGCAATTTGAAGCTATCAGCAGCTGAACGAGGGTGATTTTCTTTTCATCACTTATTGTTCAGGATGTGATGCTATTCTTCTTGGGGCTGAGACTTTACGTGGATTATACCCTATTGAAACTATTTCCACAGTTGGCAAAATCTGTGCTGAGGTAAGAATATTTAGTTATCTTTTACTTGGATAACCTCATTCTGAAAATCACTGTTAAATAAACGTGCATTTAATGATTGGTTTTTGACACCTGAGATTTATTCATCATCTTTTTCTTGAATTAGGAACATCATTTGATTCTTTTCTTGTTTTGCTTTATACATTTGATTTACATTCCATGCACTGCAATCTGTTCTTTTTGGACATAACCTGCAAGAAACTGGCTTGCAGGCAGAGAAGGTTTTCAATCAAGACCAATACTTCAAGAAGACTGTAAAGTATGTTGGGGAACCTATGACACACTTGGAATCCATTGCTTCCTCTGCGGTACGTTATGGCCTTAAAAGTGGACAGAAGAAAAAGGAAATTGAGCAGATGGATAGTTCTTGTGATTGTAGTGTTTCTTCATGAATTTGCAGAAGAGTTACGTAATTATTTTCTTCATCTTCAGGTTCGGGCAGCCATTAAGGTGAAGGCATCAATTATCATTTGTTTTACTTCTTCTGGAAGGGCTGCAAGGTACATACCGTGTGGTGCTTATGCATTGGATATCTTGAAATATGTATTATGTTGCTGATTCTCGTACGACTTCGATTACTTTAATACTCCCAAATGCAGATTGATAGCTAAGTATAGGCCGACGATGCCTGTTCTATCAGTTGTCATCCCTCGCCTCAAAACAGACGAATTGAAATGGAGTTCTAGTGGTGCATTTGAGGTAAACCATGGACCCTCATTCAATATAGTGTTATCTAAAAACATATTGTTCAATGCATTTGATGAACTGTTTACGTATTACATACTACAATGAACTCAATTTTAGTGTTTCTAATACTTAACCTTTTCTTTTGGTTGCATAGTCGGTTTGCAGTTGTACTTTTGGTTGTCATCAATAAATTCAAATTCTCAAGGCAAATGAGCTTCCTCTTATGATTTGATCCTTGGGCATTTTAGTTCCCAGCTACACACTGCATAGACATGATACTAAACTGACACCAAACACTGAACACGACAATTTCTAAGAAATATGACACTATTCATTACAACTGGGACATGTCAATTAAATATGTACAAGTAAATGTGTATACAAAGGCGTCCACATTCACATCATCCAGTTGTTGAAATAGACCAAATACTGTCCTTAAAACTTAAAAGGCCTTTTCTTTATCCAAGATAGAGATGTAAGTACAGCGCATCACGGAGGCATTCTCCCATCATGCTATCACACTGATGTGTTCTCTAGATCTCTAGTATTTTATCATTTAAACACCTCTCTTTTTTGGTATTATCATAAAAATTATACTTGCTTTCAAGATAATATATCTATTTAATAACATTTAAAGAACTCTGTGAGAATGATATTGAAACTCAGAGATTTGTTTTCTTTCTCCTGTTAGATCCTAGTTGCTGCTTCTTGATAGCTAGTGATTTTAACAAGTGACATGTTTTCTTTAATTTTACTTCCCATTGCAACGATTTCATGTTTCCCTTGTTCTATGAAATTTATATTGTTATTTCTCTTCTTGCAATATTTTTCTGCATGGTCAGGCAACTCAATCACTTATAGTTCGAGGTCTTCTCCCCTTGCTCGCTGATCCTCGCCATCCGGTAAGTTCTTTGTTGTAATTTATGGTCGACCCTCCACATTTGCAGTTTTCAGTCTAATAAAATATATATAGTTAATGGAAATTCATCTCGTAATATCTTGCATTATGTGGCATCCATTTTGTTTTCCTTTTGACTGGGGAATCATTTTTCTTTGGCATATGAATTGAGATTTTGTCTTGGTACCACGACAGGGTTTTTGTTTCTTTGATTATTTTTTAATGTCGTTTCGACCTCAGGCACCGGATTAGGTTAAAACCAACTTTTGAAACCTCGTTTTCCTTTCTATATAGTGCTCATTAGCTATGGTCAAATTTTGTCTTCATGAAGTTCAGG
>CAIGRR010515717.1:408-13212 GCA_903798365.1 Fraxinus sp. 1973-6204
AAAAACAAAAAAAAAAAAAAAGAAAAAGAAAAAGAAAAGAAAAGAAAAAACATGGCAGAACCTGGAAAGACAATTCCCACCAAAATGGTGAGAATTCATTTTCCACAAAATCAATGCATTTGTAAGCGTGTGAGCAAAAGCAAGAAAGGAAGTTCTTGGGGGAAAAAAAGCCAATCAAACAAGCCAAAAGTAGGAAAATGGAAAAGAAATTCTTACTTCCCTAGAAAATGGAGTGAATCAATTTCCTTTACTATAAATGCATATATACCAAAACTAATGAAAATGTTTCACTTCTACATACACATTTATCTCGAAAGGTGAACATCGAAAATATTTTGTAAGAATAATGAAAGCATTGAAGACAGTTGAATATGATTCAGCCACTCGAATAACCAATCATTTCTGTTTCAGGATGAAGAACAAAGGTTCTAGTCTTATGACAAATACTGATTAAACTAGCCACATTGATACATCAAACTTACTTTCATTTTCAATAAATGTAGAAGATCATGTATTACAGCCATTGAGTAATCTCTATGTGTCTGCATAGAAGTTGGTACAACTCCATAGGAGTACTAAGCCTTAATTCAGTTCGATTTGGTTGGAAACTAAGCTCGGTTATTTGGTGGATTGGAGTCCAATAATCAACAATTGGTATCAGAGCGGGTTGGGGTGGATTTCAGGCCATAAAATCAAGCAGAAACTGCCCCAGAATAGCAACAAAAATCGGCAAGAAAAATCTATTCATTTTTCAAGTTTTCAACCGGACCTGAAAACTTGATTTTCGACCAAACCAGTGGCCATTTGAAGAATCCAACACCACAGGAGGCTTTTGCAGGTGGAGGCGCTCTTGGGTTGACGACATGTGGTGATCGACAAGCATGTGGCAGCGCGTGTGCAATCCGGTGGTGGTGCGTGGCAGCACGTGTGGCATTTTTCGGCGACAATTTCTTCAGGCAATTTACTTAATTTTTATTTCTTGAACGTACTGATATTATTGTTTTCCTGTTTTAGGTTACGCAGGAAATTTGGATGATTTAGACCTTGGTGGGTTGATGGTCGTAACTGCAAATACATTTACTGAATTACTTTAGTTCATAAATTGTGGTCATAAAGCAGTAAATTCGCACATCTCGTAATTTACGGACTCTGATAGGTCTACTCTCATAAATTGGCTTATCCTGTTTAAATTTCAGCATTAGCGCGTCATTGTGTGGAGGACATTAGGATTGGAGTTACTATGAATGGGTAACCATTGATTGTGCTAGAAATTTAGGAATTAATTACTCTATTTGAAGTGTTGTTTTTAACTGCAAGTTGATAATTGCTTCTGTGTTCAATTGCATTAGAAATTTGAATTTTTTGATGATATACCTTCGTGTTGCATTGGCTATTCAGTTAGAACACCTAGACTTAACCCGTTTGAACATTCCCTTGATCTGAGATCTTGCGTCTCACGAAACCCTAGGAATCTAGAACGGTGTATATTGTTGCCTTAAGATTACTTTGTGTGATTTATCTGTGCATTTTTTATTGTTCTGTTTTTCAAAATGTCTTCACATTTCGAATTTGGAATTCATAGGGAAGGGGACGTTTCAATTTGGCAACAAAAGATGAAGGAGGTTTTGGTTCAACAAAAAGTTTCAAATGACATGGATGGCAATTTCCTGCAGATTTAACAGAAACACAAAACGAAGAATATGATGAACTTTCTTACACTTCAATTATTTTACGCCTATCCGACACCGTTTTGAGAAAAGTTGGAAAACTTGATTCTACTAAAGAACTTTGGCAAAAGTTGGAAGACTTTAAATCTATTCCTAATAAGTTGTACTTGATTGAAAGATTTTTTAGCTTTAAAATGGATCTTTTAAAGGATCTTGGTGAAAATTTGGATGCTTTTAACTAGTTGGTTCAAGACATCGTTAATTGTAATGAGAATGTGTTGGAAACATATAAGGCCATCATTTTGCTTAATTATATGCCTAATTCATATAGAGATGTTAAGAATGCGATTAAGTATGGTAAGGACACTTTATCATCCGAGATCGTCATAGATTCTCTTAGGAGTAAGGATTAGAGATTAAGGCTTAAAAAGAAGATAAGAGAAGTGGTGATGAGGAGTAGAATGACATTTAAGCAAATGAGTTAGGATAGAGCTCAAGACAGTAGTGATTCGAGTAGTGACTCGAGTGATATGGTGGTAAGAAGAAGTGCAAGGAACGGGACAAGTCTAGTGGTAAATGGTGTTACAGCTGTGGTAAGTCTGAACACTTTATTAGGGATTGTCCCAAGAAGAATGATAAGTAGAAGGGTAAGAAGAGAGGCGAGGCGATTTTGGCTATAGGGCCGAGTAATGATCCTAGTGAGGTTTATTGAGTGTAAAATCTAGTTAATGGATGTGCATCCGTATGTAATCCTTTCTGCATGTGTGTGATTGCTCGATTCCATGCAATTCAATGTGTGTGATATGAGCATAAGCATGAATTGGAGTAGTCTTATTACTTGGTGTAATTGTTTACATGCATAGTGGGTTTGGGATGCATTAGCAGTGTGTTATATATCTTTTGGTAAGGTGAAGTATAGATGCCTAGGAGTACTTTGATGGCTTGTACCGTGGGATGTGGAGTGTGACATTTGAATCACGAGTGGAGAGGTGATCAAATGTTGGAATTATTTATCTATGAAGAGACCTTGATCAAGTGCAGTGTGAGAGAGACACTTCTATAACTTTCGTTATGTGGAGACCCATTATCCACTTAGGTTTGAAGAAGTGATGTGGTGATAGAGGATTATCCTGACTACTTAGGATCTATTGTGACCTACCAGTTAGACATGGGTTGAGTGATTAGTCTAGTGAACACGGTGGGCAATGAGGTGAGAATTGTTTTCTCGAGGTGTGAGCGACACGGAATGGGATAAGATAAGTGTGGTGAGATCTTCTCTGTGGGGTCATTTCTCTGTGAAAATAAATATCAGCATATGGCTCTGTGGTTGGTGGAATTTGAACCGGGTTTCCCCTCCGTTGTTTCCTAGTAGGCTGATCCTTAGGACTGGAAGATGTTCTCTTGGGAGTATCCATTTTCCTCTAGGCTTCTTTGCACAAAAAATGAAAGAACTGACCACCGAAAACTGCAAAAACAGTAATAATGGCATTACTAATAGCATTTTAAACAGTAAAGGATGAACATAAAGTTGGATACCCACATATACGAACAGACGTGCGCGCTCACAAATGCACACCCATGGAAGCTAAGTAACTCAACAGGTCAAGGAGATCATCTAATAACATTCAATTGATGACAACCAAGCAAGAAGAGAAGAAAAAGACTGAGAGAAACAAAACATATTCAAATGTACTAAAAAACAGATTGCCACCTATACCTATCTAACGAGCCTTCAGCCAACTAATTTGTCATTAGTAATCGACTTTAAGAACATTTTAGTAATGGTAAGCACTAAGAAATCAACTCATATAATTTATTTGTGCACTTGCCAAGAAGATTGGAGTATGCATCTTTTTGGGCTAAATTTTAAGTTGTGGCTATGATTACTTAACATGATTTTGGCTGTCGAATTTTTTTGAGGGTTCTCCAAGGAGATCGACCTCTGGGTCAGCTGTTTCATACCTAACTCAAAACCTCTGCTGCATGATGGGGAATTCCCAACTTGCAGTGGGCATTCGTAAACTATTCAAAGGCTAATCGAATACTTTGAGTACTGCTTAACTGATTTAGAATTATAACTGAAAGGAACATGGATCCTTATAGGAAGAAGAGAATCTAGGCTTTGAGGATTTTGATTTGATTATGGCTTTAGATTTCATAAACTTATAACCACTGAGTTCCCATTGAATGCTTCATTTTCCCTTCTGGGATGTCCACTAATAGTACTCCGTCACCAAAAATAATTTCTGAACTAATATGACTTCGTTAGATTAAACCAAACATCAACTATGTAACACGACAATGATTCCTAGCCATTAGCTTTAAATCAAATATCAATTAATTCAATTTGCACCTAGAACGCCATGCCAATTCGTTAGAGGATTCAAGTGTGGACAGGAAAAGTGGCAAATATGGCAAATATCCAGATCTTTGATGCGAAATTTGGTTTGTTTATCTCTATGCATATGCCTTAATGATCACAATCCAAATTTTTTAGATAAAATAAGCACCAATATGAATCCCAAGCCAGAGTGACTCATGAAAATAAAGTACACGGAAACGTGCCAAGCACAGGTCACACACAATGATGGAATATCGAATTTTTATAGAGCAAAACTCGTCGCTAACAGATGAAGGCAAAAGGATTTAAAATAATCAAAACAAAAAATGAAAAGGAAAAGGAGTCATACTGGATGAGTTTCCGGAGCATCCATGTGCCCTCTTGGTCCTGCGGATTTAAGGAGATACTTAGAGCCATGAATTTATGAATTCATAAATATTGCTTGGAAATTACGCGTGCCAAAGAAAAACAAGTAGTTCTATTTTAAAAAAAAATTAATATAGAATATGCATTTAGAAAACCATTTAAGTTCATGTGATCCGTACCTTTGAAACAATGAAAGGAAGTTAAATTTCCTATACCGCCCAAACCAACAAGTGGGATTCTTCCACAAATCTCATCATACACACTTCCATTTCTCATTATTTTCCAAATTAAACACTTGATGAGATGTATCGAAACAAAATCTTCCCTCAGCAATTAATAAATTTGCTAGTCTTTTGAAGAATTCTTGGGCCATCCTCCTTCACAAAAGAACAACATTTTCTTCAATTCTCCATCAAAAGTAGCTTTGTAACAAATTACTTTTAGATTCTTTCCCTTGTCAACCCCAATAAGCGATTATTGATAACAATATTTCTGCAAATGTAGACTATTTTCCCTGGACAAAAAGGAAAGAAATTAATTTTCCCCTTTTAATATCTAGAATTAAGTATTTAGTACATTTTGAGAAACCTAAACCAAAGCCCTGAGAGATTCAGAAAAAATGCCATATGCGCTGAAATAGTTTGAATATGATGATCCAAACACAAGCTTAGCAATTTCCTCCTAAGATCCATCAATTTGCTTGACTATAAATGCATATGCTACCAAAACTAACGAAAGCGTTTCATATCTACATACACATTTATCTCGAAAGGTGAACACCGAAAATACTTTGTAAGAATAATGAGAGCATTAAAGACACTTGAATATGATTCAGCCACTCGAATAACCAATCCTTTCAGTTTCAGGATGAAGAACAAAGGTTCTAGTCTTATGATGATAAAGCGGTAAATACCGATTAAACTGGCCACATTAAAACATAAAACTTATACTTTCATTTTCAATAAATGTAGAAGATCATGTATTACAGCCATCGAACAATCTTTATGTGTCTGCATAGAGGTTAGTACAACTTGATGGGAGTACTGAGCCTCAATTCAATTAGTAATAATCAACAAATTTGGAATGAGCATAAAGATATTAATGATATTATGCATTTTCCACTAATGGAAATTCATGTAACAATTCAAAGGTATGACTTTGGCTTTGTCGGTTCTTCAATTTGGCAGCCAAGTATAACTAGGCCTTTCACCGTAATCATCTCCTTTCCCCTTCTCGATGCTCTTAAATCTTTGTGCCTCAAGCATCTTATCAATACCATAAGTACATTTTCCTATTAATTGTTTTGTCCCTCAACATGCACCGCAATGATTGTGAGCCTTAATTCGTCTAATGTAAAAATAGCATAACATGAAACAAATAGACTGGTTTACATATCACTCAATCTAATGTGCACTGACATGTGAAACCTAATAATTTAAAATTTCGACACTTGGACACGATCTCTCTCACCATCCAGCCTTTTCCCATATCTTTAACGTAGCAGCACATATATCATAGAGTTAGGGTGCATCGTGACCATGATAAGAAAAATAAATTTTTAAAAACAAAAAAAAAAGGACCTTAGTCAGGGATTATGTTTTTAGTAACTAAGCAAATTAAAACTAGCACTTCTAAATAATTATTTTTTTAAGAGAGAGGGAGAATGCACACCTATAATGTTTTAGAAGAATATAAATTCTATCATTCCCACTCCAAACCCAAGTTAGGAGAGAGGATGTTGAGAAAGTTATACTAATTTTTTTCTTCAAAATTTTCATATGAAAATCTTAAGCATGAACACCATCTCCCTCACCACCAACTCATCCCCAATAAATACAGAACATTGAACTTAGAGTTAAGGTTCATCATGTCCCTTGATGAGGGATATATGTGGTTTGATAAGAAAAAATTAAATAAAATGGAACTCTTTTAAAAAATAGTAATTAAATAAGGGGCCTTAACATAACCCTGACAAGAAAAAATAAATGGACCTTGAAAGGGATCACGGTATATTTAAGCAACACAACCAAAATCACATAATTTTACCCTTTTGGAAGCAAACATATCTTTAAATTTTCCCTTTTTCCCTCGTGGAGTTAAGAGAGAGGCTCTCGAGAACATTATTTTAAGTTTAAAGAAAGTTGATATTTCCTCTTTTCCCAAAGCAATTTCATCTTAAAACATTTTCGTCAAAGCAGGTTAATATTTCATCTTATTGTTCTATGCGAACTAACTAAAGATAAACTCAATGGTAGTATAATGCTAGAGGATAGGAGAGGCTAATATGACAAATATTATTCGAGATGAACTTTCATGCACAGTTAGTTTAGAAGAGATAGTTCATTTATTTGACGGATTATCATTTATGCTGTGAATTGTTCAGAAATGGGCTGGGAGCTAAGAAGAAATGCTTTCGGGTTCCCTTGGATCCTATTTTTGTATCTTGCCACCAATCATGAGCGACAAGATCATATTTTTAAATTATTAGACTTTATGATGGGTGAGGGTTCCAGGGATGTAATGAGAGAAGATTTTTATCATGCGACAATTAATTCTCTTGATGTCATGTCGTACAAACGATGTAATAGACTTGCGTTACATTTGAATACACTAATTAACAAACTTATCACATATATCTTCCTTAATTATGTCTACAACTTTTATCAACTTTTCAACAGTACATTTCATCTATTTTTATCGAAATCTACTAAAAATTGAATTTTTATCAAAACCAATTAGGGTTTTTTTGAAGGACTAATTCAACTAGGAAGAAAAGCTAAGCCATGCCATGAATTGGACCAACGAATGCCTACAAATAAAGTCATTCATCTAACTCGACACTCATGATTTGAGAAGAAAGAATCGACCAATTCATCGTCCATTAGAATCTGTATAAATGAGTGGAATACTCTTCTTTCCTTCTGAGTTGATCTCCAGCTGAACCACATTGGAAACTGCTTTCTGAATTCCTTCTTAATATGGCCCTTGCACTCCAGCCCCTTGCACTCCAGCCAACTACTGATTTTAAGACAGTAATCAGAATTCTCACCCAAGCTTCCGGCCACATGGTGATGCATTGCTCTTATAGTCCCCAAAATCTTGCATCTCCACTTTGGTGTTATGTTTAATCTCAGGCATGCTTATACTGGGATTCAACAACTGGTCCTTTTTCGGTTTTGGAAAGGTTCCAGTTGTCTCTAGTCTATTCAGATAGGGCACTAGAGAAACATTCAAGTCAATCTCCTTTGGAATGGATGACAACCTGTCTTCAAGTAAAGTGTCTGGCTTAAGAACATTAGGATCCCCAGAAGATTTTTAATCTCTCCACCACGGCTACGTTTTTGACCCATGCCAGCCTTGAGATCTTTCCTAGGTCTCGAACCTTGAATGGGGATTTGTGTTCAATGTCTGTTGCAGTCTTGCACTCTTGTTCGGCACCAGAACTTTCTCCACCGTCTAATTCTCCATTTGAGGATTTTCTGCAAAGATGCAAACAATGTTTATTCATACGACCACAAAATTTCATATTTCAAGATAATGAAATGTAAAATCTCAGAAAAAACATTTCCGATGCTATGAAGTCTTATGCTACAATTTGAGGCCAGCCATCTGTCAGCTTTCTCAATAGCAAGAGACAGAGATTCTGCACATCACTGGCTACTGAGCGTGTGCCGGCAATTCCCTGCATCAATTTGGTTGAATCATTCAAAGGATCTACCTCTGTCTCCAAGTCGTTCTTAGCTTCTGTGATAATTTGACTGAGTTCTTTAAATCTGGAAGTCCCTTCCAAGAGCCAGTAACTAAGGAAAATCCTGTAACCAGGGATATCTACACAATGATTATCCTTAGCAATAGTTACCTGCTTTTTACTGCAAACAATATTCATGCCATATGACCTGATTGAAAACCCAAAACAATGAAGTAAAAGTTACTTCTAGGTGGACCTCTTCTTATATCTTAGCTTAAATTTAAGTCACATTTAAGTCACACTATGGAGCAATATGCCCATCACTTGGAAATTTATTGGTAAGGCCATCATCCTTATACAAACTACCATTGAACAAAGATGCACATAAGCTTTTAATTGTAAGTGACTACTACGAGAAATATGCATGTCAAGACATGCAAGCACATCCGGATGGTGACTACCAAAAGCGAACCTCACCCCCAGTTTAATGATGATCCTGGGAAACTCATCTCCAAAGAAGTTACATGGTGATTGCACTTAAAATGTAATTGTCTACTAGTGCAAGAACCCCACAATTGTAAATAAAAGTATACTCGGTATTCATTATTACGCTTAAAATGTTAATATTCGAGTCATTTTCCTCCAATTTTTTCAACTTGTCGCCATCGTCCTCCTCATGTTAAAAAATATAAATATGCCCTACAATATTTTGCTAAAGCCTATTTTGAGGATCTGACTAAAGAAGAGATGTGGGGGTTCAAGCATTTGAAAAAACACAGAAGAGAAGAGCTTACCAAAGTATCCCAGAAACCTTGCCACAGGAAGCACAGTAATATCCTCCATCCAGCTGCATCAACTGTCCAAGATTAACAACTCCCACCTTCCCACTTTGGAGGGCACATTCAACGTGGAAAGATAAGCTGCAAGAGTCCCCTGAACCAATTCAGTGCATTCATTTCGACCAGATATTTGTATTCTTGTTGTCGTCAAATAAATGACGTATCCAACAAGAGCACCTCTTGAAAATTTATCTTCTAGTGAAACGGTTACTCGACAAGCAGAATTTTGCAGATCAATGAATTAGGAAAATTAATATCAGCATATGGCTCTGTGGCTGGAAGAATTCTAACCGGGTTTTCCCCTTCTGTTGTTTCCTAGTAGGCTGATCCTTAGGACTGGAATACGCTCTCTTGGGAGTGTCCATTTTCCTGCAGACTTCTTTGCACACAAGATGAAATTGTTGACCACCGGAAACTGCAAAAACAGTAATGATGGCATTACTAATAACATTGTAAATAGTAAAGGATAAACATAAAGTTGGATACCCACACAAGTAGACATAGAAACACCACATTTCAAATATATTAAGAAACAGATTTTTACATATACCTATCTAACGAACCTTCAGCGAACTAATTTGTCATTTGTAATAGACTCCAAGATCATTAGGAAATCATCTCATATAACTTATTCCTGCACTTGCAAAGAAGATTGGTGTATGCATCTTTTTTGGCTAAATTTTGAGTTGTGGTTATGATTATTTAACATGATTTTTACTAGAGGGTTTTGATTTGATTAGGGCTTCATATTTCATAAACTTATAACCACTGTATCCCTATTGGAAGCTTCATTTTCCTTCCGGGATGTCCACTAATAGTACTCTGTTCCCAAAAATATTTCCTAAAAAATATCAGTATATTAAATTAAATCATATATCAACTATGTAACATGACAATGATTCCTCGCCATTAGTTTAAATCAAATATCAAAAAATTCAATTCGCCCCTAGAACACCATGCCAGTTTGTTAGAGGATTCAAGTGTGGACAGGATAAGTGGGAGATATGACTTTGATGGGCAATTCAATTTGTGAATCTCTATGATATGCCTTAAGGAATAAGGATCACTATATCCAATTTTTTTAGATAAAATAATTAGTAAGCACCAATATGCAACTGGAGCCAAAGTGACAAATACTCAACATGGAAAGGTACGAGGCACATGTCAGATACAATGATGGAATATCCATTTTTTTTTATAGAATAGAACTCGTTGCTGACGGGCGAAGGCAAAAATATTTAAAATATTCAAAACCAAAAACGAAAAGATGTCATACTGGATGAGTTCTTGGAGCATCCACGTGCCCTCTTCGTCCTGCAGATTTAGGAAGATATTAGAGCCATGAATTTATGAAGTCATAAAAATCCTTCCAAAATTACTCATGACAAAGAAAACAGATAGTTCTAATTTTATTTTAAAAAAATCCTAAGATCTTCCTGTAGAAAACCATTTAAGTAAATGTGATTCGTACCTTGGATACAATGAAAGGAAGTTAAATTTCCTATACCACTCATACCAACAAGAATTCTTCCACAAATCTCATTATACGCACATCTGTTTCTCATTACATTTTCCAAATGAAGAACTTGATGAGTTGTATCAAAACAAAATCTTCCCTCTGCAATTAATAAATCGGCTGGTCTTTTGAAGAATTCTTGGGCCATATTCCTTTGGATTCCTTTCTTCTGAAATAGACCCTAACAAAAAGAACATCATTTTCTTCAATTCTTCGTCAACAGTAGTTTTATAACCAAATTACTTTTGGATTATTTCCCTTCTCAACCTCAATAACAGATGATTGAAAACATTAAATGTGCACATGTGGACTATTTTCTTTGGACAAAAAGGTCAGAATAATTTTCCCTTTTTAATATCTAGAATTAAGTACATTGTTTCGTACATTTTGAAAACCCTAAACCCAAGCTCTGAGAAATTCAGATAAAAGTGTCATATGTGCTGAAATAGTTTGAATGTGATTATCGAGCACACGCTTAGAAAAACCTAATGAAAGCGTACATTTTGAAAACCCTAAACCCAAGCTCTGAGAATTTCAGATAAAATCGTCATATGTGCTGAAACAGTTCGAATGTGATTATCGAACACACACATATATACTGCCAAAACTAACGAAAGCATTTCACTTTCAAACACATTTATCTCGAAGTTTGAATGCCAATTTTTTTTTGCAAGAATAGTGAAAGCACAGATGAATATGATTCAACCACTCAAATAACCAATCCTTTCAGGTTTCATGACGAAGAACAAAGATTCTATTCTTATGATGATAAAGTGGGTAAATACTCATTAAACTAGCCATATTAAAATATCAAACTTATACTTCCATTCTCAATAAAAATAGAAGATCATTATTACAGCCGTCAAGTAATCTCCTGGGTCTACATATAGGTCAGGATTAATTATAAATCACCTATAATCAATGATTTGGAATGAGCATAAAGACATTAATGTTATTATGCATTGTCCAGGTGAAAACTCTTGCACAATTCAAAGATATGACTTTGGTTTTGTCAGCTTGCTCAATTTGGCAGACAGAACTTCAAACTTAAGAGTTAAGGAGCAACAATTGAGGAGGGAATTATAAAAATAAATAAATGTAGTTTAGTAAGGGAAAATTAAAAATTAAATAAAACGAAACTCTTTCAGAAAAAATAAATAAAATAATTAGATATTGATAAGGGTCTTAACAAGGACCTGACAAGAGAAAATAAATGGACCTTGAGAAGGGATTGTGGTATATTTAAGTAACACGAACAAAATCACTTAATTTTTCAATTTTGAAAGTGAACATATCTTTTTCATTTTCTGTTTTTCCCCTCATAGGGTTAAGAGAGAGACTATGGAGAAAATTTATTAGGATTTCAACTCTATATATATATATATATATAACAAATAAAATTAACAATCTTTAAAACATCACCACTTCAAAAATAATTATTTATTACCAGTGGATCTATACATGCAAATCAATTTGGGTGAAACTCATATCCATGAAATACATTCAAATTTTAAAATCTATAAAATTTAATGCTCATAAAATATACATTTTAACTCAATCAAACACACAAATCGAAGCCTACATGTTCTGATCTGTACTCGAAAAACTCAACAATACCCAAAAACTAATAAAAACAAAGTCATATCTCAATCAAGCAGTAACTAAAGCATAAAAAAAGAGCAAAAATTAAGATTTAAACAACATTTACCTCCAAGAGAAATGATAAAAGGAGTATTTATCTGTCTTTTGTGCTAAATAGATTCAAATTGAGTATGTCTTAAGGGAGAGAAAGAGAGATGTGAGGCTCTCTTGAGGGGAAAGGGTTTGTATTGATGAAAACCCTATGCAGATGTTGTTTATATATATATATATATATATATATATAAGGTGACTAGATGGTTTTTACAGTGTTGATGGGTACAATTCTTACTATTCTTCTTACAAAATATTAGTATTTGGCTTAAATGACTTTATTTTTGCTTCGGGGTAGTGTTGTTCAAAGGCTTGTTCAAAAAGGGAAAGAATTAATAAAATAAAAGTTAGTGCTCAATACCACTATTTACTTAAAATGCATATTAAATTATTGAAGACAAGCTGTGATTGATAAATACTTACATAGTGACTATGAGTACTATGTTCCTACTCCAAGAGTAGTAGAATTTTTTCTCATCTAAAAAGATTATCTCATAATCAGGGGCGGACGCAGACCAAAAAAGTTAGGGGGGCACAATCGAACTTGCGAAATTGAGAGAAATTTTACACTCGAAAATTTACGTCCAAAAAAAATCATACCCCATGTAATTTTGCATCCAAAAATTTACATGAGATATGACTTTTTCGGATGTAAAATTTTGAGAGTTTTTTATGTCATATGAATAAAGTTCCCT
>CAIGRR010515816.1:0-11798 GCA_903798365.1 Fraxinus sp. 1973-6204
TGTAACTAAACTTGTTGGTTAAGCTCTCTTCTACTTGAAAATATAAATTTTTATCGCCACGGATACCTTTTCTATATAAGTGAAAATGTCAGTAAAAATTATTTTCAAACGAAACTATTCACCCAAGACTTCTTAAAGTCTTTTCTTGACCTCTGTTTTCCATCCCGCTTGAGAAGGTCAAATGTCTCCACTTTGAGTTACTTTTACTTCTTTAATATTTTGAAGATGTTACATTTCCTTTTTGCTTTTTGAAAAATGGGAAAGAATCCAGTCTTTCAAATGTTGACCACCACGTACCATCGAAGAACAGGAAAAAGAAACTTTCAAGTAATAATAATAATAAATAATAATAATGTAAGTTGGGAGTTGGCTGCTAGATTATTTTAATCTGCAATCTTTATTAGCAATAATTTATTTTTTTCAAAAAATATGAGGATCAATAATTTTTTAATATTATTTAATTTTATTCAGCGTTTCAAAAATTCTATGTCGATAATATATCTAACTCCTGATTGGTATTAATTTAAATTAGATTTCAATTTAAATCAAAGTCAAACAATCAAATATTAACCACATATTTTATGGGACCCACAACTGTTTAATCGTACATTTTAAAATATTTTATCAAAATCTACTAAAAATATAATTTTAATCCTTACCAAACAGGAGCATAATATGCAGTATTGAACTTAATTTTCTTGTATGATAGATCCTTCATGAATGAACGAACTTCGTGCGAATATGAATGGGCTTTTGCCAAGTGATATATGATTCCCATTTCCAACAGCTGGAAAGTGGAATTACTTTTTACAAACTATATAGATAAAAGTGCAAGCATCTTAACAAGAAAGCAAAAGTAGAAGTTCCAATCAAATGTTTACGAATTGTTCCTACAAGGGATACTATAATTTCTGTCCAAGATTGAATTCTAAATCACTTTTGACGACGAACAAATTCTTTTTGTATAAACGTCTTGGAAATTCTTCGACCATCTAGACCGTAAAATGAATATTGTCTCATCACTCTTGTGAATTGATAAACTAAGAACAACCTTTTTGTCGAAAAATCTCATGATTTTGTTCTAAGAGTTTCATGACCTCAATCCATTGCCAAGATAACGAAAGTTGTAAAAAGATACAATTTGAAGAGTTAGGTGCTCCCTTTTTAACCCCGAAGTTTTTAGATGAGGAGTTCGATAAGATATCAAATTTGAGAGAACACAAAAGTCACTAACTCGAAATTCATTTTTCAGACATGTCAATCTAATTTGAGCAGGCTGATTAGCGATGGCTTAGCCCATGAAGAGGAAGTATAAGTAGGTATGAAATTTGTGGTGGTGTTGAGCATTTGTGCAGACTAGATAGAGCTAAGGCAGCCTAGCCCGTCGAGAGAGAGAGCGCGAGTCATGTTCTTGGAAATCAATCATCTACAAATTAATTAGTTATAACGTGTTATGATGAGCTCTATGAATTATACTAATCTTTTTTAAAATACAAGAAGCAAGATTAAATTTAAGTACATAATTTCCTCAACCACTACCTGTCTGTGGGCACATTAGAATTCTTCTTTCCGCCCACTCCCCTTTTTTTTTGTGAGATTTTCAAGACTTGTATGATCAAGAGTTGGTCATAACAAGTTTGGCCACCACTTGATCAAATTAAAACTTTTAAAAACGACTATTAAAATAACTAAAAAATCGGGTTCTTTAGTTAGGACTGGGTAGGTACGATCACATCTAATAATATTTTGCATAGTACTTTTAGATTTTTTTATAGGGGTAGAAAAATATAAGTTTGCCCAATCTCCAGCTCCATAAAGTTGATTAGTCATGACATCATCGTCGAGTATCCACAACAAATATTCTGATATAGTTAATTTGTCAAAATTTAGATATATTAAAAAAAATTTAAAAAATTAAAAAATAGTTATGAAAAATTCTGACATAAATGAAATAATATAAAATCTCCTCAGACACATCTCGAATAGGTATTACAGCCTTTTTTACCATCTTATTCTAACATAATATGACCATTAAATAGATGGGTTTTTCCATTTGTGTCGAAAATGGATGACAACGAGTTTGACAACCTTTTACATGCGTACGGGCCTCGCGCGAATAAAAAATTCCAAAAAATGTGGGCCCTCCCCCTTATTTTGAGTGTTTGGTCAAAGTGTTTGTCAATCATTTTTGATAAGTAAATCATAGTTGTAGATAGACTGATAAAGTTTAGGATTAAACTATATGTACTACAAATTTTATAAAATAGTTGACTACACAGCCGCCCCTCCAATAGGGGGCCGCCACTGATCATGTAGTCAACCATTTTGTACATCATATAATACTTATAGCATGATCCTAAAGTTTATAATTTTTTTCAACCTTAAACTCTTTTATAATATATTCAAAGGAGGAATGATCCAGGGTGGGCCCGAACGAGTAAATTTTTATACAAGCACATCCTACATATTGGCAAAAAGATTTTCAAGATGGCTTTGGTACATGGTGGAGATTGGATTCAAACTCCCGTGGTCAAAATAATAAGCCGATCAATTGTGTACATCTCTATCAAATCTTGAAAGAGCTAGCTAGTCTAGTTTGCTGTGTATTTTGGAGCATTGTTGGGCTTATGTTAACATCCAATTCAACATTAGTTAACTACTTTACGAGTGCGAGTGCTTGTTTGATTTGAATTTTTCGAGAATCGCTTTATTTTTCATACTACTTTTCAGTCACATATTCTAAAAATAAAATCATTTTGCTCATTTTTTTCATAAATCGTTCCTACTTTTTAATTACACTCACTTAAAAATCATTTCTCAAAAATTAACATTTCAAATTTTTTTTTTTACAAACAAACACTTTATAGCATCTTCATTGATGCTGCAAAATAGAGATTTAAATCTCTAAAGTGATCGAAAACCTCTTCAGTGGAGGGATGCAAAGGAGATGCAAATTGCATTTTCGGTAGAAAATTTACATTCACAGAAGGCAGAAAGTGGATTTAAGTCTTTTTATTGAAGCAAAATTTGAATTTAAATTTATCGGAATGTAAATAAATATGTAAAAGTAATTTTAAAAATATGAATTTATATTCATTTTTACACCATTATTGAAGATACTCTTAGTGTGCTTAACTTTCTCTCTAAATCATCTAGAGGCTAAAANAGGCAAAAAGTCTTTCTATTAGAGCAAAATTTGAATTTTAATTTACCAAAATGTAAATAAATATGTAAAAGTAATTTTAAAAATATGAATTTATATTCATTTTTACACCATTATTGAAGATACTCTTAGTGTGCTTAACTTTCTCTCTAAATCATCTAGAGGCTAAAAAGTTGCCCAAGTGGTGCGGGCTGAAATTTCTCTGCAAGTGCAAAAAGGGACTGTCTCTTTCAGTCCAATTTGACGGTAATTTAATTGTGAATATAGTTCTTGTTTGAGCTCTATTATTTGGAAAAAAAAAAATGATTCTAGAATAATTTTTTTGGGGAAATTTGTGATTAAAAAATAAGAAGAATTTTTTAATTTACATGTGATATTTTTTTATTGAAAAAATGTGTAATTGATAAGAAAAGAAAGAAAAATAATTTAAAATTTAATGGGACAAAAGGACATAAAAAGTAAAATGATTACTATTTTTACTTCATAAAGTAAGCTACTTTTTGGTGATGAAATTGATGCATAAATTATTTTATGGTAATTAACATCTCACGTGCTAAAAGTTAGATAATATTTCGACTCATTGAAATCAAGACACGTAACAAATGAGATTGCGATTTAGACAAGTGTTTGACCTTTTGTCCTTAATACGACCACATTTTGCAATAGAAACATTCCAAATTGCGAAGATCAGCATACCTATTAATGTTTAGAACTCTCTTAATGTGAAACCGAACTCAAAATATTTTGAAGCGAATATGCAATATTGTAATAATAATGATGGGATTAAGTGAGTTTGCAAGCGTGGTAACCTATATATAATTATTCAAAAGTTATGTCTCAAAAGATACATCTATTAGAATAAGTCATGTCTCAAGACATGTCCTTTTCTAGACTTATAGGTTATGTTTTCGAACTCCCGTAATCGACCTATAGGTCTTGCTTAATCAATTAGTCAAAGTTGATCAAAATCAACAATTTTGTACCAATTTCCAAAATTTTCAAATGAAATAACTTTGCTTAATTCCAATGTTAGCCAACAAAAAAAATTATTTTTTCTAAAACTTAACCAAACATGGACCCGAAGATTTCCCTTTGCTCTCTACTGCTTTTCTCCATCTCTCTTTTACCATTTTCTTTATTTTCTGTTAGTATGATACTATCCCGCTCATACAAAGTTGAGAAGGTCAAAAATATCCACTTTGAGTTACTTTAAAATTTCAAAGATGTAACATTCCAATTTTTGCTTTAAAAAAAAGGAAAAAGGAAAAATTCCTTTTTGAAATAATATACTTTAACATGAATTGACCATCACGTATTGTCGTGGAATTGGAATAAGATACTTTAACATGTAAAAGTAACAAATAATTTATATTATACAATGTAATATTTTTGAAATATTAAGTTTTGAGTTTAAATAATCTTTAAATTTATAGTATCCTATCATCAATCATACAAAATGCAAAGCATGCAATATAGGGATTCAAAATCGGGCTTGAGTAGAGGAGTATCAAGAAAAGTGTACAAAAGCTACATTTCGCCCATGTTTTGTGAAGATTAAAATTGATTTTAATCTAAGTTAAAGTTAATAGTTAATTTCAATGACATATTTTATGAGGCTTACAATTTTTTTAATTATATATTTCATAAATTTTTTTAAATTTACTAAGAGCCTGTTTGGTACCGATTAAAATCTAATTAAAATTGAAAATATCGTCGTTATTGGGTCTCACTCGTATAATAAAAGTCAATAATTAGGGGTGGGCGTGGGTTGGGTTGGGTCGATTTTTCCCCCAACCCATACCCAACTCAACATGATCGGTTTGGCAAAAATTCAACCCAAACATGCAATATAGGGATTCAAAATCGAGGTTGAGTAGAGGAGTATCAAGAAAAGTGTACAAAAGCTACATTTCGCCCATGTTTTGTGAAGATTAAAATTGATTTTAATCTAAGTCAAAGTTAATAGTTAATTTCAATGACATATTTTATGAGGCTTACAATTTTTTTAATTATATATTTCATCAATTTTTTTAAATTTACTAAGAGCCCGTTTGGTACCAATTAAAATCCAATTAAAATTAAAAATATAGTCGTTATTGGGTCTCACTTGTATAATAAAAGTCAATAATACTTAGTGTAATGTATATTTGATATAATTCAGTAACTTTTATCTTATTGATAAATTATTTGTAACGTATATTTAGTGTTTGTTTGATAAAAAAAGATTTGAGAAGTGATTTTTTGGAAAATGATTTTCTGGTTGATATAAATAAAAAGTAGGGAATAGTTATACGAAAACGTGAAAAATAATTTTTTGAATAATGTGTGATTAAAAAATGAGTGTGACGGAGAGAGGGGAAGGATAGAGAGAGTGCGAAATAATGGATTGTCACATTATCGATATTTAATCATTATAATGATAAATAACATTACTCACGTACAAATAGATCATTCATGACTTAAATTCTTGCAAATTGCTGGAAAGTGGAATTACATACATTTTTACAATCTAGTCCAAGTGTAAGCATCTTAACAAGAAAGCAAAAGTAGAGGTTCCAATCAAATCTTTAAACATTGTTCCTATGTGGGATACTATAGTTTCAGTCGAAGATGAGAGTTCTAAATCACTTTTTCAATGGACATGTGCTTTTTGTATAGGTAACTTGGAAAATTCTCTACTCTCTAAATTGAATAGAATCCTTTCTCATCATTCATATGAATTAATGACGTCAATCTGATGTCGAGATGATGAAATATGTTAAATATAGAATTTAAATAATTAAATGCGTTCAAAAACAAGGGAAGAAAAATAGTTATTCCTTAGAAAACTTCAGCCGCTAACTAGATAACAACTAAAAATTAAATTGAGAATACGAACATATTTTCAATTTTTAATATTATAAAAACATAATTTAATTTGTCAACTAAAATTTCCGTATGTTAATAAAAATATAAAAATTAAATGCTAAAATTTTGTCATGAATAAAATAATATTTGAGATAATAGAATTATAAGAAAATAATGCCTCAAATAACAAACTATTACATAGAATAACTACTGCAGTCGCTAACTATGAATATCATCATTATTCATTAGGAGCATCAAAGACTTAAGCTAAAATACCCATATAAAAACATGTTTCAGTATTGCATACAACCCTGTCACTTACGTGGCGTCCGGCTATTGGCTGGGCGGCTGATACTTTAATTATTGTAACTCGTTAAAAAATAAAAAGCATTGATGACACTAACAACTTTACGTCAATGGATTTAAGCTCTGCCAGTGATGGTAGATGATATAATCGATAATATTGTTGTTTCTTAGATATAATGAAGCAAGAATTATTGCTAAAATTAACAATTTCTGTGATGAGGAACAACAATCGAAGCTTCATCAATGATTGTCGACATCATTGATGACATGCATTGTCATTGCTAGAAAAATAATGAAGAATCATTAATGACACTAACAGTTTCTTCATGAACGAGCACTGATTGAAACTCCATCAATGATTTCAAACAACATCTTCGACAAAAAACATTGAATCGTCTTTGACACCATTACCTTCTTTGTTTGTGATCAACGATTGAAAATAATTGAAAAGATGTGCCAATTGGTCTCAAGACAGCCAAACCAATAAGGTACAACTTGAGTTGTAAATTTCCTAACAATAACAGATGCACTATTCACATTTTTGACCAACAGACGTCGTTTTGACGCCCGATTTTATTACGCAAAAATGACGTCATTTGGTCCGCGGAACAATAGGTACGACATCGATTTGGACTTTCGATTTATTTTTTTAAACAAAAAAGGAAAATTGGTTGTGAACGACGCTGTTGGCTTAATTTGACTGTCTTTAACACTATTGCTATGTATGTGTATTCCATATGAACCTTCCTTGTCTTACAGAAGGGATAAAAAACAGGGAAGACACAATACATGTGGGGTCCACTTTTTAAAATAATATTTAAATCAGGTGGGACCCACATCTTGTGAGTATTCTATACAACCTCTGACACAAATTTTCTATACATTTAGCATTGTTGATTCCATATTTGCCAAATACACAAACATGGCAACATAAAATCAGGCGTCAAAACGACGGCGCTTGGTCACTAGTGAGCGGACCATGCTACAAGTACTACATGGTTTACAAACTCACTTTCTCACTACACACAATAGGAGTGGGACCACACAGCCACCATTTTTTAATTCACATGGGGCCCGCATTTTTTGTGAGAGTGAGTAAACCATTTTGTAAAGAAGTGTTTGTACAAATAGCATTTTCCCTGCACTACCAATTTGGGTGGTGTTGTTCCTCCACTAGGGCATGTTTTGCTAAAATAACACGTGGAGCTTTGTACATAATCTTGTATGAACAAGGGGGTTCAATTTTGTTGGTTTTGAATTTTTAAGTCCTTATACTTTTTATAACTATTTAATTAAAGTATTCTTAACACTATCATTACAAATTAAAAACTAATTAGATTTTAATGTGATTAAACATCAATCATTAAATTTGGATGGACACATTGGCATTTTGTTAGTTTTAAAATTTCGATTGACACAATTCAAATGGAGTAATGCTATTTAACCTCATTTTAGCGCCACATAAACTAATGTTGCACTCCCAATTNTTTTGTTAGTTTTAAAATTTCGATTGACACAATTCAAATGGAGTAATGCTATTTAACCTCATTTTAGCGCCACATAAACTAATGTTGCACTCCCAATTGGGTTACATAGTATTATTCATCTAAATGGAGTGGCATAATAGCTTTTAAATTATGAATCTTGTTATCTGTACATCAAGATTTACATAATGTCATATGAGAAACTACCATTTGTATTGTAATGGATTATGTACAATTTTTTAAGGTACAAATAACAAAATCCTTCTCAAAAAAAAAAAAAAAAAACAAAATCCTTAGATTGTAATTTAGCGGTTTGTGACAAATGAAATGAGTCCCCACTTGCACAGTTGCACTTGGGAAATGGGATGAAAATTGATGGCGAAAGGCAACACCTCACCCCCTTCCTAACTTCTTGCCTCTTATCATTAATGTGAACTCTGAACTTGTAAAGTACATGGGTTATGCTACGTGTACAGAATTTTTTACCTAATCTTTCACCGAATTGACAAGTGACTGTCCCCTATTAGGTGGGCGTTTGTAGGCCCAGACGCCCGCCCAATAGGGGGCCGCCACTTGTCAATTCGGTGAAAGATTAGGTAAAAAATTTGGTACAACAAGATTTTTCCAAAGTACATATCATAATCAACCAACCATTATCTCCATTCATCAGAAGAATACAAAAATCTTAATTACTACTCCCTCCGTCCCCACAAAATAAACTTACACCTTATTTGAGCTCCATTTTGTTCAAAAAATACATTTTGTAATAATGTTATGATTGAGAATGTGTGATTAAAAAATAAGAAAAAGTTTTAAATTTACGTTTAATATTATTTTATTGAAAAAAGTGTGGTTGAAATATGGTCAAATTACTGTTCAAGAATGTATTTTGATAAGAAAAAAAATGGAACTCAAACAAGGACTTATTTTATTTTCGCACGATCAAGAAAGTGTAAATTAATATGGGTAGAAAGTTTATGGCAAAAATTGATTTTTCAATAACATTACACTCTTTGTTTGGTACGTATTATAATCTAGATTTTAATTTGAATCGAAATCAACATTTAATTTTAATCACATATTTTATAAGACTTACAGCTTTTCAACAACATATTTTATCAATTATCATCAAAATCTACTAAAAAATTGATTTTAATCTCCACTAAACAGGATTTAAGTAAGATTTCTTAATATATGTGGAAAATAAGACCAGTCTATATAAATGTGATGGAGTGAGTAATTTAAATAGGATTGGTTCATATTTATTAATAACAAGACAAATTAAGGTCGTGTTCGGTAGAGTTAAAATTCAATTAAAATTGAAAATATAGTCGTTATCGGGTCTCACTCGTCTAATAAAAGTCAACAATAACAACTAGTTTTTCAATTTTAATCTGATTTTAATCTCTACCGAACGGGCCGTAAATAAGATCACATTATTAAAATAAAGATAAAAATCATCTATACTCTCAACTAGGAAATTGACATATAAGTTGAGACGCGTGCACACACAAAAAAAAGAAAGAAACAAAGAAAAAGAAAGCAAATCTATCTCTACCAGAAGAAGGGAATTCTATTTACGCGACAATATACTTTAAGAGTTCAATAGTTTGTCTAACTGCTAATAATCTCCATCAAATCTCTTATAGAAAGTTTAAGCAAGTTGTTTAGCTAAGCATGCTAAAAGCCTGTTCGGTAACAATTAAAATCCAATTAAAATTAAAAATATAGCCATTATTGGATCCCACTTGTCTAATAAAAGTCAACAATAACGACTAATTTTTCAATTTTAATCCGATTTTAATCTCTACCAAACATGCTCTAAATATACTAGTTTTTTCTTACTTAATTAAGTGTTAATCCTATTAGCTAGTAAGAAATGATTACTCTCAAAATAAGTAATTGACTCAATTCTAACCACCATTAGGAGTACCCTGTTGTTCTTGAGTTAAATCTTGTCTAAAATTGAGAATAAATTTGGTGTGATGGGCCATATGCATTATACTGATCTTTCTCACTACGAAAGTAAAATTAAATTTAAGTGCATGGTTCGACCTTGACATGATAATTATCATAATTTCTCCCACCACTACTTTTGTGTGGGAAAAAACCCTTTTTTTCTTTTTTTCTTTTTGCCCACTTCCTTCTTCTAGAATGTTAAAACATTTCAACGAGCTATATGTACTCGAGTAGTAATTGATCCATTCGCCCCGATCAAAGTTTGGTCACCACTTGATACAAGTAAAAAGTTTAGATAAATTGACTATTAAAATAATTAAAAGATAATGATCTTTAGATGAGACTAAGTAGCTACTCGCTTAATTATATTTTATCTTGAACGTGCTTTATCAATATAATATAAATTATGTTTCTTGTCGAACAAATTTTGCACGAATAGGAACCGCGAAACTTCATTAGAAACATTTACCTACTCTTCTCATTATGTTGAATCACCTCCTTATAAAATTAGGATGATGAGAGTGAAAGAATTTTTTTGGTCTTTTTTTTTTTTTGTACTACAATGAATGTTCTTTGTTCCAAGACTCAGCATGTAGTCATCTAATATCACTCTACACCATTGTTTGTCAATGTTGCCACCACAACCACTATCGCCGGCGGTCACCACCTTCAACTCAACCCACCACAAAATAAAGAAATACAACTTTCACTTCGTAAAGAGGTGTATGCGGAGAAAGACCGTAAAGATCACAAAGTATCGGCGTAATTATTATAATTAGAAATAAGTTTCTAGTTCCTTGCTAGATTATGAGACCCAATTTTACATAACTGAATTGGAACTTAATCTAATTGGATATTTTAAGACGAGTTCATTCCCGTTAGGCTCGAAACTGAAAGGACTGCACTGCCTACCCAAATATTAAAATAGCAAAGCATGGTAATGAACTTAAAAATAAACACTATCTAAACCAAAGCAAGATGTAAACAAATACATGGTGGCACAATGCAGCACAAATGTTCAATGGCCCAACATTTGACAATCTTGGATAGCCAACAAAAGTGGTTGACACATATGACCACATGGTTATCTGTCTTCCCATGGAATAGACTGCTCCAATCATTCAATCAATCACAATTCCTTCTTTTTGAGTGCTCAAGAAACCTTTCAAGGGTTCAATTGGATCGGTTCGGATCGACCTCCAAATTTAGGGAAGGAGCAACTATATACATTTTGTGTTCCTATATCAAATGTAAAGGATTTGTTCAAATGGGTCGTAGATCACTACTCGATTCAAGAATATTTCGAAATTAACCCACAACATGGATCAAACCGCCAAACTTCACTATGCTTGCACAAAATGTGGACCACGGTGTGTTAGATTATACTGATCTAACTTATTTCAAACTTGTTTTGTGTTCACGACAAGTAACACCTTTTTAAGCATGTCTTATTTACACGTACAAAGTGTGGATCAATGTGTTATTACCGACCTCAGAGAGATTTTCTCCGCTATTCACTAAAAAAAAAGCTAGCTACGTCAGTCTTCAATCCTTCATGTTCTCTTCATCTTATTCTCAAGCAGAATTCAAAAAAACAATCCATTCATCCAAACCTTCGCAAGAATTTGTAATTTTACAAATCAAACACAAATACTTCATCAAATTATAATTATTGAATTTTGAGTTCGTGTTCTTTGTAATTTATGCCATGTTCAACGGTCGGACTCCGTTGCTAGAAAAGGGTATATTAGTACTATACTAGTCTAAATCATTTTACACGACTTCGTGTTCACAATGGGTAGATGGATAATCAGAAATGTTCTCCTACACGATGAGAAATTTTATCTTGCCCACTTTCTCATGCCACATGGACTAGAGAACAATTTCAGATGGACAATACCTTTCTAAGTATATATTATCTATATACGATATAATGCTTACAACATGTATATAGAAATACGAAATTAATACCCCTTACCTTCCCGTCCTCACCACTCCCTCCTTACCTTCCTTGCCTCTATCAATAAATGTAAACTGTA
>CAIGRR010516039.1:0-14920 GCA_903798365.1 Fraxinus sp. 1973-6204
CATTCCTGGAACCCCCAATCGCAGTATGGAGTCAGTGCATTCGTTTGCTATAAGTATGTAATCCAAAATCTGGCGCCCTTTGACGAAAGTATTCTGAAATTTAGACACCATATTTCCCAGCACCTCCTTTAATCTATTCGCCAAAATCTTCGTAATAATCTCGTAAACCCCACTCACTATGCTAATAGGACGAAAGTCCTTAATATCTGTCGCACCCGATTTCTTAGGAATGAGCACAATAAATGTAGCATGGCGCTACGTAAAAATCTTCCACACTAAAAGAAATAGGTAAGGACGTCTATAATGTCAGATCGCACCACTTCCTATGAACCCTTATAGAATGAGAAAGAGAATCCATCGGGTCTTGGAGCCTTATCGTCATTTATGCTGAACAGCACCTCTTTAATTTCATCCTCCCCAAATGGTCTTTCTAACCAAATAGCATCCTCCACATCAATAGTAGAAAAGTCAAGCCCCTCCAACCCAACTGCTCACTATACAGGGACTGATAAAAGCTAATCATATGGGTCCCGATATCATGTGGAGATCCTCATAAGTGACCCCATCAACCTCCAACCACTTGACCCGAGATTTCGACGCCAAACAATCTCCTCCATCTCCACCAACCTCTCCAACTCTTATCTTAATTCTCCACGTCTCGCTCTATCATCTTGTACCAATCCATGGTTCTCTTCCAACCTATCCAATTCTTCTATATTTGAAAGGCATTGATTTTTGTGAAAAGTGACATCTCCCACCACCTCCTCGTTCCACCTCTTAAGATCCTATTTCAAAGCCCTCAATTTTCGATCTAAGACATAACTAGGAGACCCCCTGAAATCATAGGATGTCAACCAATTCCGTACTCGTTCCTCAAAACCTTTTACTTTTAGCCACATCCTCTCAAACCTAAAAGGCCTTCTTCCACTGCGCCTTGCGTTCCCAGATAGAGAGATGGGAAAATGACCAGAATATATTAATATAACCTCCCCGTCTCCTCTGCGTGACCTCTGGATAGTTAGCCTCCCACTCCCCGCAAACCAAAAATTGATCTATTCGCGATAGAANCCTTCTTCCACTGCGCCTTGCGTTCCCAGATAGAGAGATGGGAAAATGACCAGAATATATTAATATAACCTCCCCGTCTCCTCTGCGTGACCTCTGGATACTTAGCCTCCCATTCCCCGCAAACCAAAAATTGATCTATTCGAGATAGAATAGGTTGGTCTCAGTTAGATGACCAAGTAAATTCTCCCCCAATCAAATGCAAGTCCACCAACATATTCTCCCTAATAAAATCTGCAAAGTCATCTATAGCCCCTGTTAATCTCCCCCACTGGACCTTTCGTTAGGAAATCGAACTACATTAAAATCTCCTCCAATACACGCTGGAAGGCTCCACCAATTCATCATCCCAGCCAACTCATCCCACAATCCACCTCTACTCTCATCAGCATTAGACCCATAAACTCCCATAAACATCCATTGAAAGCCATCTCCGACATTTCTAAACGATAGCGATACAGAAAATAGCCCTTCACTAACCTCCTCCAAATCAATAATTCTAGTATCCCACATTACTAACATTCCTCCTGAAGCATCCGATGACCCTGCAAACTGATACCCCACAAGCTGACCCCCCCATAGGCTACTCACAACACCCCTCGAAACGACCTTCAACTTTGTTTCTTGTAGACATACAATGTCAGCCCTCCATCCCCTTAATAGCTTCCGAACCCCTAATCTTTTCCCAACTTCATTAAGCTCCCTCACATTCCAACTAATTATTTTTGGAATTATCTAAACATCTCGTCATCCCTCCCCATATGGCCTCTCCTTGACTCTCCACCCTTGAGGTCATAATTAACCGAGCATTCGAGACGCTTAAGTTCACGATCACCATTTCTTCTTGTCTTGCCTCCTGATGTACCCAACTCATGATCCTTGTTGACCTCTAGATCCTCGAATAATTGTACAAGCCTAGTTTCGTGCCCATCACATGACACACCTACCATCTTGTTGAAATCCAAATTTTTTTGAAGGACCCAACTCGACGGTCGGGGTCAACACTAACTTTCGCCAAACCCTCAACATACATAGGATCATAATAGCGTCCCTCCTCGTCCTCCACCCGAACATCACCGTATGTATCCCCATTCTCGGCTCCTCCGACCCACACTACCAAGGCATTATCATTCCCTGGATCCCCATCCTTCGGAGACTTAGAAAATCTCCTATAGTAGGTATTCACCACCCTAATTGCTGATCCTATCGGCCCTTGCTGTTTCTCGTGAACCAATGCTGAGCTAACACCCACCACAATTCCGTTTTCGTGCTCAGTATCCGATAATAATCCCTTTACAGAGGGAATCGTGTCCAGCCCACCCTCATCTGTAGGGCAATTGATCGCTTCCAACGACTTCGAATTCAGAATCGTCGTACCCGACTCCCCTTCCTCAGCCCGAGGTTCCGTCTCTCGAGACGCCTCGATCTTGGAATCCCTTACATCCCTATCTGTTTCACTCGTCTCGATCTTATTTTCATCACCGAAGGAATGTACCACTGCATTTCGCGTCTAATATTCGCCTGTGGGTTGGTCCAAGCCCACCCTACACCTATAACAGTAAGTCTTCCTAGGATCCACTATAGACCTTTTTTCCACTACCTTGATCAAGGCATCAAATTCCCCTTTCAACGCCTGAATGCGTGCCCTTAATTCAGCATTCGGGTCATTCCCCTCATCCTCCGCCCTTTCCTTACTCAACAACTCCCGCTGATCAATATTCTTCGATGGCCAAACGTTTGCCGTCACATCGGCATAAGTCACCCCTGATCTCCTCCTGTCATCAACTATTCGGCTTTTAGCCTTATCTCTGGAAGCATAAGAATCAACAACTGCCTGAAACATACGGGAAATCGATGCCCATCCTTCCCAAACAATTTCCATAGAGTTTTCCAAAAGTAATTAACAAATTGAACATTTTGATCAGACACAATTGTAACTGGAAGTCTGTGTAGACAAACAACCTCTTTGAAGAATAGCTTAGAAATATAGGATGCATCAATAGAATTGGAATATGGAATGAAATGGGTCATCTTAGAGAATCTATCTACAATGAAAATGAAATCATGACCTTAGCAATTTTAGGCAACCCGAGGACAAAATCCACGCTACGATCACTCTAGGGAGGATGAGGAATTGGGGGGGGGGGGTATACATCCCAGTGTTTTGACGTTGCGCCGTACCTAATTTAATTTCTCACTAAAATAAGCGTTATGATGACCCTCTTGACTTAATACACCACCTATACCAACACCAGAAGCATTGTAGGATACCTCAAAAACGTTGGAGAGACCAGGATGGTGTAAAATGGGAGCTTCGATCAACTTTTGTTTAATGGCGATGATGGCTTTTTGTGCAAATGGGGTCCAATGGAAATCCCATTTTTCCATACATTCAGTGATGGGAGCGGTAATAGAACTAAAACCTTGGATGAATCATCTATTGAATGAGGCTAATCCATGAAAGCTACAGGTCTCAGTCAAAGTTGTAGGTTCTGGCCAATCACTAATTACAGAGACTAGCTAGATCAGCAAAAATCCCTTGGGCATAGATAATGAACCCTAAGAATAAGACCTATGACCGTAGAAATGAACACTTCTTAAGGTTAGCATATAATTTAGCAGAATGAAGGGTAAGGAAGACCTGTGTCTAAGGTGATCTAAGTATGTCTCTCGTGATTGACTATAAATTAATATATCGTTGAAATAGACAACGAGAAATTTTCCTATGAAAGGTCGGAGGACATGATTCATGACCCTCATAAAAGTGCTAGGCGCATTAGACCTCCATCCCGAGTCTTAAAAACCGTTTTCCATTCATCCCCTGGTCTAATCCTAATTTGATAATTTCCATTCCGTAAGTCTATTTTAGAAAACCACAAAGATCCTGCTAGCTCATCCAACATGTCCTCGAAGCGTGGAATCAAAAATCGATATTTAACTGTAATTTGTTAATGGCATGGCTATCGACACACATACGCCAAGATCTATCTTTTTTTGGAGTAAGTAGGATGGTAACCGCGCATGGACTAAGGCTATGACGAATAAAACCTTTAGATAGTACAGCCTCAATTTGTTTATTCAGCTAGACCCGTTTTGCGGGGTTCATCCTATAGTGAGAACGATTTGGTAACTATGAACTAGGGACCAAATCGATAGCATGTTGAATATCACAAATGGGAGGGAGCTCTTTAGGTAGGTCATCAGGGGAGATGTCACTAAACTCCTCTAACAACGGGGTGACGTCGAGGGACGCTCAATGTGTGATTTTGAAGTAGGTTGGGAACATGCTTTGTTAACCCGATGTTGGAAACCTCATGCTCAAAGTCCTTATGGAACAAGAGCTGGATCCGGTTGTCTGTACCTGTAGTACAAGGGGGTGTTTTAGGAGGTGGTTCTTTGGAGGGTCAGAGTCTTTGGTTGGAAGAAGCCGAAAAGGTTTGTCTATAGTTGAACCCAAAGTGCTTAACGTCGTGATCGTAAAGTCAGGGACGACCTAAAAGGATGTGAGCAACATCTATAGGTTGGATGTTACAGTAAAGATCTTGCGAGTAGAATGGCCCAAACGTGAGGGACACAAGGCAACGATGAGACAAACAAAGAAGTCCTATCGACCTAAGCCACCTTAAAAGGTCGAGGGTGGGGTTCGGGTTTGAATCCAAACCTTGTCACATCTGAAATGGAAATGACATTAATGGTACTACCCCAGTCAATTACTAATTTGCAAGAGCGAGAATTGCATGGGATGTACGTATGGAAAATGGAGGTTCTTTTCCAAGAATCAGAGTCATCAGGGGTGGAGAGGATACATTTCATGATAGAGACAACAACCCCTTCCTCCTCATAACAATCAAATTGGTCGAGGTCCTCATTTGAATGGTCAATAGGGTCGACCGTGAAACATTCATTGGTTTCTGGAGTCGATAGTAGTGGCTCTTGATTAATAGCAAGGGTATGATGATGGACATCGAGAGGCAATGTGACCTCGATTTTGACAGTAGTGACACAACTAAAAGGTTTGGGACGCATGAGGAAGCCGAGTAAAAAGGTTTAACTCTTATTGGTTTCCTGGGAAAATGAAGGTGACGATGATGATGATCCAACAATTGTGCAAGACTTTGATGATACACGGACACCATTAGGGTTGGTGGATGGATTAGGGTGAGACTAGCGCACAAAGGTTCGAAGGGCCTCTTCGAGTGTAGGGTGTTCGAGAGTACCTCTCATATTCGAGGGCATTGTGATAAGCTTCTTCTGAGGAAAAATGACTAAGCATGTTGACGTGGTGTTTGAGGTCAGGCTTAGGCCATTAAGAAACCTAGTGATAGTGACGTCCTCAGGTTCATTAAGACCGGAACGATGAATCAACTCTGAAGAAACGAAAAAGTGAAGCATTTAACAATTAGACCAACTTTATTAGATTTTTTCTAACTTTCGAACTTCAAGTCAATCTTCCACACACAGTCCTTCATGGTTATTAGCCTACAAATGTAGTTTTCTGAAAGCCTTAAATATCTCCTCAATATATAATATTCCCTGGATTATTGACTCGGGTGCTTCCAATCTCATGACGATTTCTTACTGCCGCTGGTAATATCGAAGTTAAGATCGCAGACTGATCACTCTCATCTGTTGGAAAATGGAGTATTCGTATTTCTAAGTTTATAACTCTAAAATATGTCCATCATGTCCCAGATTAGTCTTGCAGTCTAATATCTATCAGTCAATTAGCTAAATAGTCCAATTGCTTCGCTAAATTTTCTCAATTTCACCGTTTAGTTCATGACCTATCATCTGGGATAACAATTGAGAATGTAAGGGGCTTTACTGCTTTGACGAGGCTGATGTGAGTAGACAATGTTACTGTGTATTTCAGGACCTCCTGATCTAAATAGGCACGCTTGAATGTAGGCCATGTGACACACCTATTGATATAGGAAGGAAAATAATAAAGAGTGAAAATCCAGTTGGGAAGGATAGATATCAACGACTAGTTGGAAAATTGATCTACCTATCTCATACTAGACCAGACATTGCTTTTGCAATAAGCATGGTAAGTCAACATATGCATTCACCAAAGAAAATTCATATGAAAGTAGTATACAGAATTCTCAAATATCTCAAAGGATAATCTAGAAAAGAGTTATTCTTCAAAAAGAGTGAGAACAAGAAAGTAAAAGTATTCACAGATGTAGATTGGGTAGGCTCAACAGATGATGGAAGATCAACTATCGGTTACCATACTTTTGTATGGGAAAACTTGGTAGTTTGGAGAAGTAAAAAAACAGAATGTAGTGGCAAGAAGCAGTGTTGAAGCAGAGTTTCCAAGGAATATGTGAAGGACTACGGCAAAAGAAAAGGTTGGAAGAATTACAAGTCACAGTCAAACTTCCAATCAAGCTCTACTATGATACAAAGCAACCATCAATATTTTTTTTAATCTTGTTCAACATGATCGAACTAAACATGGTGAAGTAGACATACACTTCATTAAAGAAAATGTTGAAGACGGAGTTATTTATATGATTTATGTCCCTACAAAAGAACAAATTGTAAACATGTTTACCAAATGACTACCTCGACAAAGTTTTGAAGATTTCATTTGCAAGTTGGATATAGTTATCGTTTACCATCCAACTTAAGGGAGAGCGTAGAAACCCTAAAGATTGTATTTAATATATTCTTGTACCATGTTTAGAGTTTCCCATAATTAGTTAGACTGTAATTACGGTGATTTCCACCTCTCCTAATTTAGGAGTTTTTTTTCCTTCCTCCCTTATCCCACTTGTATTATAAATTGAGAGGTTGTATACCATTGATGAATATACAAGAAATACAGAAAATTATTCTTGTCTTCAAAGACTTTCCAGATTGTCTCCAGAAATCTAGTAGCCAATGGTGTTTAGAGTAAAATGTGATCCCTAGTTTTTTTTTATCTCTTTTTTTAAATTCAGTTGGCATCTTGCTTCAGTGTCCCCATTCTGTTTTTTTTTTTTATTTTTGTCTACCTATTCACCTCTTGAATAATTCATAATCAGTATTATCTATTTCCCTAGCCTTTTCTAATAGTTTCTGGAAACATGAAATATGCACCCTTCTAAATATGACTACTAACTCAATATTTTCCTGATCAAAATGATATGATCTGTTTCCTTGATTTCGTTGGTCATTGCCAAACACAATAAATACACAATTTATTGAACTTTTAGTTGTTGCATGAGTTTTTCCTAGGATTCACACTATTCGTTTGTTGGTTTTAGAATTTACCATTGATGATGACTTTCATTGAGATATATGGACTACATTCATATCATGATCTATTTAAATTAATAATGTATGTTCCATTAAATATTATCCATGCACTTAAATATTGGAGGACTAGTTTTTCAGTAAACAGAATACTGCTTGACTTTATCGTGCCCTCAATTGTCTGTTACAAATTTTGGTAAAACAATCATCTCCATAGCTGGTTGGAACTCCTGTCAGAAAGTTTGCTACATAATGAGGTTGTTATCTAGCTCTTGACCTTCATGATCTCTTGAAGAGTTCTTATGTCCTTTTCATGTTATCCAAGCTAGGCACACCGTGTCCTCTTGATCAAATACTTCCATATGGAGATTCTTTAGTTAGACTGGGTTCATGTTGCAGATACCCTGTTGTTCCAACTTTACTCACTAGGATACTGTGGTGGAGAATATGCTTGGATGAAGCACAAATGGTGGAGAGTAATGCTGCTGCAGCAACCGAATTGGCACTACGGCTCCATGCAAAGCATCGTTGGTGTATCACAGGGACACCCATACAGCGAAAACTTGATGATCTATATGGACTTTTGAGATTTCTTCAAGCAAGTCCTTTTGATGTCGTTAGATGGTGGACTGATGTTATTTGTGAACCGTACGAGGTAAGGTACATTTGCTGTCTGTTTTTCTTCTCAGGTTGACTGAATTTTCTACATACTGGAACAGAGATTGAAGCAGTGATTTGCTAGGACTTTATCTCGGTTCTCTTTGTGGTTTAAACTTTTCATTTGTGAGTGGTCTAAACATTTTGGAGAACGTGATATGCAAGATAGTGCATGCACTATGCACGTGCATACTCATTTTTATCATTAAATTTTTTATATCAACTGCCTCCATCCTTCAGAGATTTAGAAGGTTTCTAAATTTTGTAACTTAAGTTGGATTAGTCTTTTTTTTTGTGTTATTAATTTAGCTGGATGATTCTTGGTATCGGATTATCTGAGTTGCATATTTTCAACTGGACTAACTTAGGGGGTTCGGGAATTTGATGAAAATGTCATTTCTTGTTATTAGATGCTTTTTTGCTGATTTCTGATTCTTTGTTTCAGTTGTGATCTTATGCATGTTTCGTTAATATGAATTTAGCTGCTAATAATGTTACCTTTTAATTTGCTTTTCTTTTTTTTCCTTTTTTTTTGCAGATGGGAGATGCAGGAGCTATGCTTTTCACACATAATTTCTTTAAACAACTTATGTGGCGCTCCTCAAAAGTGCAGGTTAGGGATGAGTTACAGCTTCCTCCTCAGGAGGAATGCATCTCTTTTCTCTCTCTCTCACCAATTGAAGAGCACTTCTACCAGCGGCAACACGAAACTTGTGTCAATGATGCCCGAGAGGTTATTGAAAGTTTTAAGGATGACATTAAGAAGAGAAAAGCACCAGGTAATTAGTTGCTATGCTGTAAATACATAACAAATTAAGGTACAAAGTATGCTCTTTAGTTACCCAGATATTTTCATTCTTTCCTGGTTCAAATCATCCGATGTCTTACAGCATTCTTTCCCTGGTTCTACATCATCAGGTTCTGTATCTGATCCTTTCATCAGTAATGTGGAGGCCTCGAAGCTTTTTAATTCACTCCTTAAGCTTCGCCAGGCCTGCTGTCATCCTCAAGTGGGAAGTTCTGGCCTACGTTCTCTACAGAAGTCTCCCATGACCATGGAGGAGATACTGTCGGTGAGTTTAGTTTTAAATGAAAATTTATTCAGTCAAAGGCTTTGCTCAAACAATTGTTACAGTTAATCAGGATCTACTTTTCTGCAGGTTCTTGTTGGCAAGACCAGAGTGGAAGGGGAGGATGCACTCAGGAAACTAGTAGTTGCATTGAATGGTCTTGCAGGTATAGCCATAATCAAACACGATTTTCCTCAAGCAGCATTGCTGTATAAAGAGGCACTATCTATAGTAGAAGAGCACAGTGAAGATTTCCGCTTGGACCCTCTATTGAACATCCACATTCATCATAATCTTGCTGACATACTCCCACTCACAACGAACAGCTTAGAGCAGTTTCAGCATGTTCCAGGAAGCTCCAAAGAAATATTTTCTGGGGCATGTGACATTGATGAGAAGGCTAAATGTACAAAAGCAAGGGATAAAATAATTAGACATGATTCCAATCTGAACATTAATGAAAATTCACCCTCTTCTTGTTTATTGAGATACTGTTCTAATGAAAAAGGTAGTGATATCGCGACTCACATATCAAAAAATGTTCAAAGTTTAAGAGCAGTTTGTGAAGATCTAAAGAACAAATTCTTATCCGTTTTTATTGCAAAGCTATCCCTAGCTCAGCAAGAGTTCAGGAAATCGTATGAGCAGGTATGGTGCTTTCGACCTCTCACGTCATGTCTATTTGATGTTAAATTGAATTGATTGAATAATCTCCAATAATGTTAATATTTTTCATTGCACGCGAGGATATTATGGTCCACTTTTTGTTGTATTTGTTCTGCAATACAAGATTTCCTATGGATATGTGGAGAAATTTGTGTTCCTAATATATCTATCTGATCGTAATAGATGGAATAGACAGGTACCATATCAGTCAATTATAATATCATTGTTTTTCTTGCATAATCTGTTATCCGAGCCTCCAACGTATAGCTGAGTATTGAGGGCTTATTTTTTTCCTTTTCCAGTTTTTTCTTAGTTCATCATCTGTTACTGGAATTGTATGTTCTGGTGCTCTTTCTGTTTATTTGCTTTTTCTTACTGATTTCTTTTGCTCCCTCGTACTCTTGAAGGTACGTGACACTTTGAGGAATAGGGAAAATCAGCATACTACTTGGTGGTTGGAAGCATTACATCACATTGACCAAAATAAGGAGTCATCCAGTGAATTGATCCGAAAAATAGACGAAGCTCTCTTGGGGACATTGAATAATAAGAAACCAAGAATTTCTGCCAGGTTAGTGATGGTTTACATTCTTCGCCTTAAAGTAGTTCTGTAGTCACGACATTTTTTTGTGCGGTGGCTACTGAATGCAATGATTGGTTCTTGTTTGCAGTGGGATTTTTTATTTTTTATTTATTTTTTGTGTGTGTGTATTTTTGGAGGATTGAAATAGTGTCTAAAGTTGGAATAGGGGCTCTTAAAGATTTCACATTCAACAGGCAGATATATTTGTAATCCTGAGATTAACACTTTTATGAAGATTATTTGAGACAAGGCGATGGACAGTTTGTACAAGCAGCTTTGGGTGGTTCTGGTTTGGCTGGCTTGTTGAACGTGATTAGGTTGAGTTTCACACATAAATGCATTTGTTTGAGTGGATCAATAATCCAACCTGTAGAAAATTCCATTCGATGTAGACAGCTGACCACCTTACTAATGATTGAATTTCCGTTATAGAAGTATGGGCAAAAAATTATATAAATTATGTGTGTATACAATATTTTGAGCCCTTGGAATTAGCAGAGGAAAGATTTGTGGTGTGTGATGATAGTCATAACTTTGTCTATTTGGATTCTGAGAAGTGAGAATTTTGAGGATCGAATGCACACCCATTGCTTATGGAACGGGATGGACAAGCTTTATTATTGTGCAATGTGTTTGGAGTAAAATGCTTGTGTGATATACATTTGCCTCTTAACTTGTGTAATAATAGTGATGCATTATGGAAAGTTTATTCTTAAATCAATTAGGATTTTTATATTATTTTCCTTATTTTTTTATTACTGCATTTGTAAGACAATTTATTTTATTTCCTTATATAAGAAACCCTAATTTTCCTTTATGATCTTAGTTTAGACTCCATATACAAAGGCTCTTTATTTATATTAGGAAACACCTTGATTATTAAATACAATTACAAATCTTTCTTTAATTTTCTCTCTCTCTCTCTCTCTCTCTCTCTCTCTCTCTCTATAATTGCTCGTTAAGATTTTATGTTGATTGTCAAATTCTTCGTCAACGTAACAATTTAACAACGAGCAATTAAAGAGAGAAGGGAAAGAAAGATGAGAGATATTTAGAGGAAGATTTGTAATTGTATTCAATAATCAAGTCGAGTCCTATTACAAATAAAGAACTTCTTTGTATTGTGTAAACTGGGGTCATTAAGGAAAGCTAACAAAACAAAATAAACTGTCTTACAAATGCAATAATAGAAAATAAATGAGTTAATTTCTCCTACGCCAAAAGTAGACTTTCATGTTACACCATTCCTCTCTGACTGAATAGAACTAAAATCGGGCTACGTATAATCCAAATAGGTGTCCAAAACCTTTGAACCCTATTGATGGAACTCATCTTCAATAATCTAAGTAGCAACAATGGGAAACGACCCTTCCAACGTACTAGAATCTATGAAATCCACCATTTTGTGAAGCAATAATTTAATCGTCAAACACCACATTAGAGACATGTTAAAAGTGAAAATTTAGTCACAATGCTCGAGGGGCATGCTAGACGAACAAAATCGTAGGCTTGAAGGTATCTCGATAAGGATATAAATCCGCTATATTGAAAACATGACTAATATTTAAATGCGTCGACAATCAAGTATATTAGTTCCAAGTCATTTAATAATGGGATAGGCCCAAGTGATCCGGCACAAAGTTTTTCAGCAGCATGTTTTGGAAAACGCTCAGGTGCGAGTCGTATCATGATGTAATCACCAACATTAAATTCTTTATGACTAAAATGTAAATATAAAGCAATTTTACATTTTATCTCATCATGCAAGTTGTGAATGTGACCGACCAAAACTTGAGCAGAGACAATGGGACGAAAATCATTGAGTAAAGGAACAAGATCAAGTGGCTGACTTGAGGAGATATCATGGATGACCTCATATGGGCTATGAATGGTAGACATGTTGATAGAATTATGTACACGAACTCATTAGTAGGCAACACTAGATCCCAGTTATCAATTTTTTTTTGCAAATATAACAACTTAATTTACAATAGCTTTATCGATGAACAATTCGTTGTGTGCAATAAGAATTTCTTTTTTGGCAATAAACTAAAACAATATAGAAACTTCTTGTCAGAAGCTTTGTTTTGGTTACTATTGCCCTTTGGGATTATATTTTATGGTGGTGTTTGGGTTGGAATTTGGATGGTTGATGTGTTTTTGTGGGTTGCAAAGTTGTTGCAATTTCCATTCCGTAAAACTGTGACCCGCACATGAAGAGCAAGTTAATCAAATGAGAGCGGATGAAGAGCAAGTCAATCAAATGAAAGCGCCAAGTTTTGATTTCAAATTGATGATGAACGTAAAAAATTTACGAGCAATCAAAGAGAGAGAAGGGAAAGATAGAGAAGAAGAATGAGGAGAGTAATAGAGGAATATTTGTAATTGTAGTGTCCTATTACAAATAAAGAGCCTCTTTATATGGCCTAAGCCCCTGTTTGAGCCAAATTATTGTAGAATGAGAATGAAAAATATAGTCATTATTGGGGCCCATACAAGAAATAGAAAATTTGAATTTANGATAAGTGAATTGATTACAACACTTAGGCTTTGTTTGAGCCAAATTATTGTAGAATGAGAATGAAAAATATAGCCGTTATTAGTGCCCATACAAGAAATAGAAAATTTGAATTTAAATGTTGATGTGATGGATAACGATCATATTTTTCATTTTAATGAGATAATAATGTAGATCAAATGGGGCCTAAACTAGGATCATTAAGGAAAACTGGGGTTTCCTCTATAAGAAAACAAAATAAACCGTCTTACAAATGCAATAATAGAAAATAAGGAAAATAATATAAATTGTAATTGATATAATTTCTCCTACGCATACTTTTCATGTTGTATCAATGGACATCTAGTTCAACATATAATTTATCTCTTTCCTTTCATTAATACGTGTGTTTTTTATGAGAAAACCAATTAGTGTTCGCCTAAACCACGCAAGTATACAATATCGTGACAAGTAATAAAATGAATTAAGTTCAAGTATCATTCCCTCGGATACTAATTAATTGCAATCAATTTTTATGTAAACCTAGCTTCAAATTAAACTATTGTTAAGGTCAATTAATATTTAAAGATTGAATTAAACAATAAAATTTATATTAATAATCTAATACAAGCTTGGAGACTTTATCGAAGATTTAGGAATTAAGTAGTTAGAAATTCCGATTTCACCTAGGTCAATGAACATTCATTTAATTCAATATCATACTTCTCTATTTTTACGTGTTAACAAACGAATTATCCAATTTAATTAGTGATCTCTCATGAATAAAACTTGTCTACTTACAAGCAAAAATTTACTATATCTCTATGTAAATTCCAATACATATAAATGCATTTAATTTCAGAAATTCAATTAAGATTGCATAACCAATAAGAGTAATCTCCATCTCTTGTCAAAATCTATATCACTTATTGCACGAGTTATCAAATATATCACGTCTTTGTATCAAGCTTCTTAATTCCTACTTGCCAATCTAGAAGCCCTATTGTTGTAAGGCACGTGTTATCTTGAATTTATGAGTTGATGATCAAGCATACAATAAGCAATTAATATAAAATAAGACTGGACATAAAATCTTTGAATTAAATTAACATTTATAATCTAAGCTATATCTTTCATCCTAACAATCAAATAACTAGCTGCTCATAATTGTTGAAAAATACAAATCAAGGATAAAGAACATCACCGAGTTTAATTACTATGAATAAAGAGAGAAGAAATCCGAGCAATTGTTGGTCTTCACCGCACAAATTCTAACAATAATTCTTCAAGCTCTTCCTAATACTGTATATCTCCTGATGAATATATGGTATTCTGCCTTTAAATCCCAACTTCTTGCCTAGAATCTTGAGAATTTATGGATAGAGTTATGTATTTTGCCTCAAGAATGAGTACACTTGAAAAGGAGAACTGATGGTTTCCGTTTCTACCATGCGATAGCACCCTTGTGTCTCATGCAATCGCATGGTTAGCCATAGATGATTATTGGTCGACAAATTCTGCCTTGTGCAATCGCATCTATTGACCCTTGCAATCGCAAAGATCAATGTTTCTATTCTTGTGCAATTTTGTCCTCGCCTTCTTTTCTTGTTCAGCCCATTGCAACGTAGGTCCTCCAACTTCCAAACTTGATACTTTGGTCTCCGAATTCCAGTATTCGTCCAACTTCAATCCTAATCGATCAATTCTTTTTCCTTTTCACATTTTCTTTTCTTCATCCAATACCGGGTTCTCCTAAAATAGTCAATTAACACGCAATTAAATATCTAAACTATAAAAGCACTCCCAAACGCCCACTTTTGTTGCCCAAATAAGTGTAAGAATAACACTTATCAAGTGCTAATGGGTTCAAATGATCAAGCAGGGGCAAATTGATGATTTTTGGAATCAGTTTGTTTCAATATGTTTGATCCTCTTAAAATTTTATTTTATAAACTTACAGTCTTTACTGATTAATAAATTTGTTAGGAACCAACACCCGAACCCAAAATTAATATCTCTTCTCCAATGATTAATACTTTGAAAGCTCTGTAGCAATAATAGAGGGAATTTTTTATTACATGTATATGCTTTTGCATGGATATAAGGGATAGAATGTAGGTTTAGAGTTCTTTCCAT
>CAIGRR010516157.1:0-15801 GCA_903798365.1 Fraxinus sp. 1973-6204
GGAGCAAATGAATCTGGACCTGCTCACTCTCAGAATTTGCAATCACGTGAGCAACAAGAAGCCGGTATTTTGTCTGATGAACAAGACGGCATACGACTACGATCAGGCAAGATCTGTCCGTTCAAAAAGCCAAGACTGAGAAATAATTCAGAAACGGTAACTGTATTTGCAATCTAGTGAAAGACAAGATTGTCGTACTTTCCGACTTTCAAGACTAAATATGTTTCTCTAATGAAATGCTTTTGTTTTCAGGAGGTAGCCAACTTGAAGTAGTTCCCTGTACAGAGGCCAAGGAGATAACCACCTAGACAGAGGCAATTGTTTGTGAATGTGTATTAGACCAGAATGTGAAATCAACTTCTTAACATGAAATCAAAGCTGCAAACGCATTTTGAATGACAGTTCAAATTAAGTTTTTCTTTCATCTTATTGCAAGCGATTTTTCTTCTATTTAACTATTTTTCTCTGCTTTTATATACCCCCATACAAAGAAGAATAATGCTATTCAACAGTAGTGACGATGGTGAGGAACAGCAGCCAGCCGCGATGGTATTAGTGTCACATTATTCAATAAATAAAAATGCATAACTTCATTTGACAATATTGCAGTGGTATCACTACCCCATAGACGAATGTTCATCATCACAATAGGATTACTCAACTAAGAACCACCCACCCTACACACAACTGACAGTGGCATCTAAAATGCCTCCTTTTTGTCTTTTTTATTAGTAGGTATGTTTTCTATTTTGTTTTCCCAAGGATTTGTTCTATAACACTTTTAGTGTGTTAATGGAACATAATAACTATAAGGAGATTAATTATAGTGAACCCAAACAATTAGTAATGAATCCCACAAAAGGGGCTTACTGATTGGAAAAAAAATCATCTTGTTGATTTTTATTGCGAAAATTATTTAAGTATTTGTTGTATTACTAGGTTTCTCATGGAGTACTCTTATTAGTTACAATCAGTAAAATAAAACTATACTCAGATATGAAATTTGACCACCAAAGTAGCTCCCCTGTCAAGTTCCATGCTCCCTATGTTTTTGTTCTATCCAATCTTCTCTAATTTTAACTATTGCCATACTTGAAAAATGTAAACAAACTTTGGATTTTAGTCCTCAAACTTTCATCAATTGGCCGATTTATCCTTCATTCTTTTCCAATTGTTTAGAAACAGTCCAAAACTGAAATAAGATAAAAATAACCTAAGTTAAGTAAAATGCAATAATAAAATGACACAAAAGCTTAGTCATATGGCCCCAAATAAGTGCACAAAAATGAACTTATCAGAACCATGCACTTTGCTAGCTTTCTATCTGTGTTCTGTAGGTTTGCTTGCTTGAACAGGTTTGTCTTTGCTTACTCTTTGTATCCAATGGTTTTCTTGTTCGTTGTCTCCTTTCTTAAGGTTTTTCAATTTTTTTTAGTTACTAGAATGAATGCAAGTGTTGAAGAAGCTCTTCGAATCGGTGGTTTTATGGCTCAATGTCACATTACTTCTCTCTACCAAACAATCAATCCAGACTACTCCAACCAACAACCAATATATTCATTTTGGTTGCTTTTCAATATCACCCACAAAAGACAAGATATTGGTGTTGATATGTAGTCACAAAGGGAAGAAGAAAACCAATGAAAGAAGGCACAAAGAGGAGACCAAAATGGAAAGGCAGCCACACATTTAAGCACAAAGTAGGCAACTGATTTTCTCCAATGTTAAGCGGTCACGTTTTCTCTCTTGTTTGCACAAATCGTACATAGTTCCAATAGTAAGAAAGGAGGCTATATATAGTCTAAGGTTATGTTACCAATTTGGACCAAATTAGGGTAAATGAGTCAAGACTCAAGAGTAGTCTAATATGTAAATATATATATATGGACCATGAGCAACATTAATTTCTTAATCTACTTCCAATTGTCCATGTTATTTTCAGATTGAGCCTTTAGATTTTGTTGTTGGTAATCAACTCACCATTGGCCGAGACCTATGAAAATATAATCCAACATTTTACATCATCGCCTAAGACTTATTGGATATCAAAACCCAACAAATTTTCACCTTGATGCCTAATCAATCTATAAGCAATCAAAATATAAAGTTTATAATTGTGTAATCAAGATAACCAATGAAATTGAAATCACAAACCTTACCTTGCGTTTCAGACCCGAAATACATACCATACATGCTTTATGTACTCACTAGGGCGAAGGCAAAAAAACCACAAGTATAAAAAATAATCAATCAACGGCATATCATACATGAGATGAAGATATAGCATATCAAAATATGAAGTTTATAATTGTGTAATCAAGATAACCAATGAAATTGAAATCACAGACCTTACCTTGCGTTTCAGACCCGAAATACATACCATACATGCTCTATGTACTCACTAGGGCGAAGGCAAAAAAACCATAAGTATAAAAAATAATCAATCAACGGCATATCATACATGAGATGAAGATATAGCATATGATAATATAGGTCTTTTAAACCATGTTCACATAGAACAACAGACTAACACCAAGTTAATCAAACAATGGGCCAATACATATACAACAAATGCATACTCCCACGAAAAGATCCCACTACTCAATTCTATCCCATTCCATATTACTCACGACTCGAAAACACATATCTCCTCTCATGGCCCACCATACTCACTAGGCTGATCACTAAAACATGTCTAACTGGTAAACCACAATAGATCCTAAGTCCAAGGGATAATTCTCTATCAATACCTCACTTCTCTTAACCTAAGCAGATAATGAGTCTCCACATAACATAAATGATTGAAGTATCACTCTCACGCTCCACCTTATCAGGGTCTTAACAAATAGAGGATTCCAACATTTAATTACCTCTTGACTCGTGATCCAAATGTCGCTCTCCACACCCCAATACATATCACCAATGCACCCTCAAACATCTATACTCCACATTACTAAAAAGATACACAACACACTTACTGCTAATGCATTCCAAACCCACTATGGAAAATCAACACCTTTGGCAACGACAAAGGTTAGATCTTAATTTAAATCGACCCATTTACCACAAGGTTACTCCAACACCAAAACTTAAGAAATCGACAAAGGACTTATCCCTCAAAGGAAAGGGTGAAGGTAGCATTCATAAAAAGAGTAGAAGAAAGAGTTGTTTACTTCACCACACTCATAAAAGAGGCTCACAAAGAGAAAGAGATAACCTATACATGGCTGCCCCATATCTCACAAACCACATTGGCTTACAAAGATGAAAGGGAAAATGACTACCCCTCTTTTTTCTCACTATGAAACCTCCTAACACCACTCGCAAAGCAAAAAAGATATGACATATATCTTGACCCACTATGCACGCAAACAAATTGCACAAAGTAACCATATTGCTCTCAATTCATGCAATTACACACGTCAAATAGATTGAAAGTGTAACATAAAACCATGCAACAGAATTGAGAAATCATACATATGTAGAAATGATTTCATATAGATGCATATGTAGTAGCCAAGTTTACATTCAATGAACCTCACACGTGTCATAACTCAACCCAGCGGCAAAACCTTCGCCTCATCTTTCCTTCTTATTATCCTTCCTAGGACAAACTCTTTGAACTTGTCAAAAATACCACAATTAAAACACCTCTTACTTTTCGCACTTACTTTAGACTTACATTTGCCATCAATACTAAATAATGACCACATGCAAAGCATATACACAATACCCACATAATAGTCAAACAAACATTCTTTACATGCAATTCTAAAAAGTGTAACGTGGTAACAAATTCATAAAGAATTTAAGATAATAATTAACAAATAATCCATTGGTCTACTAACAGGCAATGGTTAGCCCCATAGGGTAACCCTAAATCTAATGTTACCCACACGATGACTTTTTATGTGAAAAGTAAATGGCTACCTCACACAATAGTCGTAACTGTAATAGTAAAAGGAAAGAACATGATATCAAGTAGACCATATATGTAGGTACACAAATAAGCAGAGATACGAATTCAACAAACTTTAGGGCCACCATTATTTACCATAAAGCCCTAGCAACTGTAGCAATCAATAAACACGATCGAATCCCAAACATGAAAAGAGTACATTCGTCTAGATTTCACTCTATAACCTAAAAAATCTAACAACACCAAAATATCATAAATAATGTGAGGAACATACTGCCTGTGGACAACTTTCCCAAACTCTGTCACTCGCACCACCAATAGCTTCTGTGTGTGACCTTATGCGTCATCGGACCATTCCACATGCTGGATCACCAACTATGTCTCCATCTACATATCATACTAATGATCTCCATTTCACCAACCGGTCATTAAATTACATTTACATCTCCAATAGTTTGAAAGAAAATTTGGACAGTTTTTTGTTTCTGTTTCCACTTCGTTCCTAGTCGATTTCAAGCAGTTTTTGCACCAAAAAATCACATATTTCTCATTGCCATGTGCTCTGATACTATTTGCACGGTGTTTCCAGGATCGATACGACTAAACAAGCCTCTCTGTCACATAACTACGAACCAATAAAATGGTGAGGTTCTTTTTATTTGATATTTTGTTCATCCTTTTTCGAAAGGGCATATTTCTCAAAGCTTAAAAGTAAAAGTAAAATAACATACTAAACTTGTTTTAAAAGTTATTAAGGCAAGCATCCTCTTTATCTCTTTTCCAATTGTTTAAGATGTAGTATCCCCATTTTCTAGTAACATTTTCTTGGGCTTGGGATATTTTCTGCTATACGAAGTTGGATATTTTACTGCCTCTAATTTTTATTTGATGACCATTTCTTTTATCTTTCTTCAATTTTCCTTGTGTCACAACCCTTCATGATCCAGTTTTTGACATTCACGATCCATTTCCTTGGTCGACTTCACACTTAGGTAAGGCCTAGAATTTTTTCCAACCTATCTACTATTTTTGCTATCAGATACCTTTTAGCGACCTTTTTATGAGTTATGTGCCACCCTTTGTATTAGTTGACCCAACCCCCAGGTTCTGACAAATCAGATATCTATCTAGTACCACTCGTCACTTGCTACTGATTTGTGACAACTTTCTATCTTTAGGTCTTGTGCGAAGACTACATCTACGGTGGGCGACGCACCTTCCCGTAGCTTTTGACACTCTGCTTTGAAATTATAATCTCCAATGACTCTTTTACCGTTCATGTCAAAATTTTACTATGTGCGCAAACCATGTGCTTGTCGGAGAAATTGTCTTTTCTTACTATTCGGTTGATTGTGGATGCACATTTAGGACTTTTGTAGTATGTTCGAAGATTCATCACCCTCTTGTACGATGTGTTTTTGTATGTGATGTTTTTGCACAATGTTTCCATGTGAGATTCTTGCTTATGAGTCTTTTGTTGACGGGCTTCAGTTTAGCACACGAATATTGGTCTATGAGGGTTGTACTAGTATTGACCTATGTTGGATTTGAAGCGCTAAAGAATAGAGAAATCAACACAAGTATTTAACGTGGTTCAGTAATGTGCCTACATCCACAAGGAGTAATGCAGAGATTTTATTCAATATGAATAATATGGTTACATCATTAGTATTTATACTAAACTTAGCCCAAGCCTATAGCCCAATTCGGTGCGCTTCGCTCTCCTCACTCTACTCCACTCCACTCCACTCCACTCCACTCTACTTCGGTATTGACCATTTTGATCCAGTAAACTTGTGTTCTACTCTATATGAGCCACATATACAACAATCTCCACTTTGGCGAATATTCACCCCTTAGGAGACACGGAAGCAAACATAACCAGTATGAGATCTTCTGTCATCCAAGTCCCCTGCATAATCTGCATCTATGTATCCCTGAGCTAAAGCATCATGTTGTCTCTCGAACATGATCCCACACTCCACTTCACCTTTCAAGTACCTGAAAATCCAATTTACAGCTCTCCAATGCTCTCTGTCGGGATTAGCCATGTACTTGCTCACCACACTGAGAAAATGTGCTAAATTTGTTCTAGTACTCATTATTGCATACATCAAACATCCTACTACACTGGTATAAGACACCTTTAACATCTCTGCAATTTATCCATCATTTTTAGGGCACTGATTACTAGACAATCTGAAGTAATTTTCCAATGGCATACCTACTGCTTTTGCATTAGACATGCTAAACCTCTCTAACACTTTCTTCAAATAATTTTTCTAAGATATCAATAATCTTTCATGTCAAACTTACTGTTAAACAAAGACTTCAATCTGTCTACCTCATTCATATTCTTAGCAGCAATTAACATGTCATCCACATACAACATTAAGAAAATATATGAATAATCATCATGAACTCTATAGTAAACAAAACAATCATACTCACAATGACTGTAGGCAATCCGAATAATGTAGGAGTCGAACTTCTTGTACCATTGCCGTGGCGACTGCCTAATCTCATATAAAGACTTCTTCAGTTTACATACATGATTCTCTGTTTCGAAGACCCCCTCTGACCGTTCCATGAAAATCTACTCCTCAAAATCACCATGAAGGAAAGTGGTGATGAGAACCATGTAGCAACAATCACTATACAACCCGCAAAAAGATTAACGATCCCAAGAAAGTCCAATGAGTAATCTGATTTAGAGTTTGAACCAAGAATAATGAACCAAGTAACCAAACAAAATGGAATTTGAATGATATCTTCATTATACAATGCGTGATTCACACTTGATGTTGAAGGCCACAAGATTAACTTGATAAGTTCGCAAAGTTCTAAAAAAAACAAGATTTGAAAGCAAAATAGCATCTCGATTAATTCTCAATAATTTTGTGTGTTTTACCATGAAAATAATGAAATCTATTTATACTAAATCCTAATTAAGGTGGTTAAAACAAACCAAACAAAATGGAATTTGAATGACCTTTTGATTACGCAACGCGTGATCCACACTCAATGTTGAACGCCACAAGATTGACTTGATAAGTTCGCAAAGTTCTAAAAGAACAAGTTTTGAAAGCAAAATAGCATCTCGATTAATTCTCAATAATGTTGTGTGTGTAACAATGAAAGTAATAAAATCTATTTATACTATGCCCTAATTAAGGTAGTTAAAACTTAAATAGACTCTTAAGATTACAAATATATTAAATAAAATATAATCCTAATGAAATAAGGTCATTTCGGAAAAAAGAAATTTTGGCTTTCCAAAATAGCCATTCGGATGCATGGTGTTTTTCTTTGAGGTCACGTGGAACAACTTGAAACCAAATTTTCGCATTCAGTAGACCTCTATGCGGCCATTTTCGAAATGTACTCTTGAACAAAAATTTGACATCTGAGTTGAAAGTTATACACATTTTCATCCACGCTACTCGTTTGCCGCTTGAATTGAGTTGATCCATTTGGTTTCTTCTTTCGAGCCCAACATAAAACTTATTCCTTGAGTTGTTAACTTTGACATTTCGTCCACCATAGCTTGAGCAAGCAATCCCATCGCCTCTTTCACCCACTTTGCCTTCGGGGCCTCCTTCGATAATCAACAGGTCTCGTCCTCGGATCGGCTTCGTTGGGCTGGACTCTTGTATCATATTATCGCCTCCCTCTTCAAAAGGATTCGACCTTGAATATGTATCTATATCGAAAATGGAGAGATTAGACATATTAAAAGTTGCTGAAACATTATACTCACCTGGAAGGTCCAATAAGTATATATTGTCGTTCACTTTCTCCAAAATTTAAAATGAACCATCCCCTCATGATTGCAACTTTATTTCCTTTGTTCTGGAAAGCTTTACTTTCGAAAATGTGCCCAAACCCAATCTCCCGGTTCGAATGTCATGCTTCTATGGCCCTTGTTTGCTTGTGACGTGATGTGTTTATTTTTACTCTCAATTTACGCCCTTGCCTTTTCATGGAGTGACTTCACCAACTTGGCCTTTATTTTACCATCTAAGCTACCTCGTTCATTCACAAGCAAAGGTATTAAATCCAAAGGTGTCAGTGGATCAAAAGGATAAACAACTTCAAATGGTGAAAACGAAGTAGGAGAATGTGTTGCCCTATTATATATAAACTCTACGAAAGGTAGACACTCCTCCTAACTTTTCAAATTCTTATTGACTACAGTGCGCAAGAGTTGTGTCATGGTCTTAGGCTACGAAATGTGCCATCTTACTAAACCTATCTACCACCACAAATATCAAATCTCATCCCTTCTTAGACCTAGGTAAATCTAAAACAAAATCCATTGAAATATCAAACTATGGTTCACTAGGCGTAGGTAACGTTAGGTTTAGCCTGCTTACAAGTTATCTCCAACATCTCTAAAGTCTTTTTAATCCCGAAATATCCCATCAATCCACCATTATGTTCTTTCCTCACTAATATCTCTCGCATTGAACAATTAGGAACACACAACCTATTTTCCCAAAACAAATATCTATCATTTTTAAAGAACTTATCTATAGCCCTATTATTACATGATGAATAAATATCTGAGAAATCTAAATCACTAACATACCTATCCTTAATATGTTCAAAACCAAGCAATTTAGAACTAAGAGAAATCAGTAGCACATACCTTCGAGACCGCCACCACATTTTCCTTACATTGCTAGTACCGGATGATATAAAAGAATGTCTCCACAAATTACATCCACCTTGCATGCCTTTTGTTTAGCTTACCTTGACCTCGTAAAATGCTTCAATGACTCATGGTCCGTATCACAAACTCTTTAGGCCACAGTAGTACTGTCATGTCTCTAAAGCTCGAACAAGTGAATATAGCTCCTTGTCATAGGTGAGATAATTGAGTATTGTTCCACTTAGCTTTTTTGCTTAAATAGGCTTTCGGTCTTTTGTTCTGCATTAAAACTGTTCCAATACCTATTCCTAATGCATCACACTCAATCTCGAAAGTCTTATCAAAACTAGGAGGTCTAAAACCAGTGCCTTACACAACATGTCCTTAATTGTATTGAACGCATGCTCTTGTTCATCACCCCAATGAAATCTCACACTTCTTAACAATCTCTGTGAGTGATGTAGTGATTGTGCTAAAGTCTTTCACAAAATGCCTATAAAAACTAGTCGAACCATGAAAACTCATAACTTCAGTTATGCTCTTAGGCGTTGGCCATTCTTTAACATCTTTTATTTTCTCTTCATCTACTTCTACCCTATTAGCATCTACTACAAATCCTAAGAAAATAACATTTTCCTTGCAAATGTACACTTCTTAAAATTAGCATAAAGTTGATCCTTTCTCAAAACTACAAGTACATTCCTAAGATGTTCTACATGCTCATTAAGGTCATTGCTATATACTAAGATGTCATCAAAATAAACAACAAATTTACTTATAAAAGCATGCCAAACATGATTCTTCAACCGCATGAAAGTGCTTTGTGCATTGGTGAGTCCAAATGGCATTAATAACCACTCATACAAGCCATATTTAGTTTTAAAAGAAGTTTTCTACTCATCATCTTCCGTCATTCGAATTTGATGGTATCCGCTTTTAAGATCAATTTTACTAAACATGCAAGTACCATACATTCATCCAACATATTATTTAACCTAATGATAGGATGACGATACTTTATCGTTATGTTGTTGATGGCTCTATAATCCACAAACATCTTCCAAGTTCCATCTTTCTTTGGCACAAGTTATACTAGAACGACACATGGACTCATTCTCTCCCTCATATCCCTTGCTCATCAATTCCTCAGCACCAGGAACGAAGTCAATCTGATGCTCAATACCTCGAATAGGTGGCAACCCACTAGGCATGTCCTCAGAAAATATATCTTCTAATTCCTACAATAAAGAGATAGGAAAACTAGGGAGGGTGGCTTAGGTTCCTCAAGATTGAGGAATAACTCCTTACAAATCAACAATATAATTTGTCGCCTCTCAATTATCGCTCTTTTCAACTCACTCTCCTTTGCAAAGAAATTTACTCTCGACTTTTCTCTTGTCTTGGACGTCCCTCTTTCGTTTCTCTCATATGGCTTCACTCTCTTTTGCTCTCTACTAGCCACCTCAACATTTTCTCTCATACTCACCATCTCACCATTTTCTCTAACTGTTTCACTCTCCTTTTTTCCTCATTTTTCAATTTGATTTGGTCTTCATACATTTGTGTCGGGGTTAATGACCAAGGGTAATGTACCTCACATCCTTAATAAAACTATAACGATTCTTGTACCCATCATGTATAACCTTCCTATCATATTACCATGGTCTATCCAACAAAATATGTCATCCATGTATAGGTCTACATCACACATAATCTCATCCTGATAACAACCAATTGAAAAATTAATCAACAACCTCATGTTCATCTTGACTTCCCCACATTCATTTAGCCATTGTAACCTGTAGGGTTTAGGGTATTTTAATATAGTTAATCCCAATTTTTCTACAAGATTTGTGCTAGCCACATCAGTATAGCTTCCTCCATCAATGATCATACTATACACCTTATTGTTAACGTGGCATCGTGTATGGAATATGTTTTCTCTTTACTGCTCCAAGTCATCTGCCTTGATTTGAGTGTTGAGAGCTCTCCCGTGACCAATAAATCTCCAATAGCAAATTCCAAGTTCTCTCCTTCACTGACCTCCTCCAATGCTGGTATGCCTTCATAATTATCCTCANATCGTGTATGGAATATGTTTTCTCGTTGCTGCTCCATGTCACGTGCCTTGATTTGAGTGTTGAGAGCTCGCCTCATGAACAGTAACTCTCCTACAACAAATTTCAAGTTGTCTCCTTCACTAACCTCCTCCAATGCTGGCATGCCTTCATAATCATCCTCACTGTCACTCACCTCCTCTCTATTGCGCAAGATCATTGTCCTTTTGTTTGGGCATTGAGAAGCGATGTATCTTGTTCCCAAGCACCTGAAGTACTTGATATCTGGCTGGCTGTGGCTCTGCTTTGGGAATTGCTCAACTAGCACCATCATCTTTCTCCTTTGGCATTTCAGTCATTCATTTCGAAACAACTCAATCTCTTTTGTTATCCCACCTCGATTTCCAAGATGAATTAGAACCCGAAGTACCCAATGGTTGCCTAGCTGTCCGCTTCCTCTTCAACTGTTTCTCCANCCTTCCTTTAGAAACAGCTCCATCTTCTTTGTTATCCTATCTCGATTTCCAAGATGAATTAGAACTCGAAATACCCAATGATTGCCTAGTTGTCCCCTTCCTCTTCAACTGTTTCTGCACCTTCATGGCCACATGCAACATGTCTTTGATCTCCACAACATTAGCGATGTCTTTGTTCAACCCATTTAAGATACGGGCCATGGTGGCTTCCTGATCCTCTTGTACATTCGCCCTAATCACCAATATTTCCATTTCTTTATGGCACGAACCACTTCCGCATGATAGTCTTCAACTCATCCCAAGTACTAACCTTTCGCTCCCGATTCCTCCTCCTTGATGGAACCACTTGGTCCCACAAAGTTATGGCGTAGTCAACAAATTCAAGAACTGTTATTTTCACCTTCTTTTCCTCCAAATAATTATGTCACTCAAATATAAACTCTACCTTCTTCTCCCACTCTAGATAAGCCTACGGTTCACTCATTCTTTTAAACGGTGGAACTAACATCTTAATATTGCCCATATTCCTATCTATTTCATCTTCAAAATTATTTCTACCCCCTCTTTCCAACCTATCTCATTTATTTCTCATCCTACCCATATCAGCCAACATTGATGCACCATCATCCATGTTACTGTCATACTCATAATGATCATGCACCTTCATAATAGGCTCCTGCCTACCCGGTCTCCTTGCATTCGATTGTCCTCTATGAAGATTTTCCATCGATGTATCTAATCTATCAAGCCTTTCACTCATATCCCCAAGCACCCTTTAAAACTGCCTTATTACATCCTCTGCCATGTTGATTTGATGCGACTACCTGATGAATTGAAACCCTTTCTAACTGACATCCTAATTTTATAGAATTCCCGCCTCACAAATGATCACTCATGTATCACTCAATTAATGGCTTTTTCCCTCTATTAATCTCACCACTCTACATTTGATCACTTAATGCTTTCGCCCAAGTACTTCAAAGAACAAGATGAATCCAACAAAATGTGTTCCCATGGATCCAATCGAGTATCATCACGAATTGTAATAGGAGAAAAGAAAAAAAGATGAAGAATGAAGTAATGAGTTCTATAGATGAAACCAGTGGAGAATTGAAGAAAGTAAAATGAAATGAAATTGAATAATTCTTTTTTTTTTTGAATTCAAAAACTAAAAAATTGAAAACTGCTGAAAATTCCCTGAAATAATATAATAATTTTTTTTTTGAATTTTCTGATTTTTTTGACTTTTTTTAACTCAAAAATTCGACTACCAATTTAAGGAAACAAATGAAAATTAGTTTGGACTATTAAATAGCCAAAAAAATATTTTTTACTCTTTCTTTTTTACTTTTTGGATCAAAACTCAAAAAATAAGAATTGACTCAAAGAACATGAAGAACAATAGAAAAAGAAGAAAACAAGACTCAAAACAATAAAGATTTAACATTGATTATTTTGGATCTGTGCTCTGATACCAACCGATGAGAACCACGTAGCAACGATCACTACGCAACCCCACAAAAGATTGACGATCCCAAGAAAGCCCAAAGAATAATCCGGTTTAGAGTTTGAACTAAGAATAATGAACCAAGCAACCAAACAAAATGGAATTTGAATAACCTCTTGATTACACAATGCATGATCCACACTAGATGTTGAACGCCACAAGATTAACTTGATGAGTTCACAAAGTTCTAAGAAGAACAAGATTTGAAAGCAAAACAGCCTCTCGATTAGTTCTCAATAATGTTGTGTCTTTTACAATGAAATCTATTTATACTAAGCCCTAATTNTTCGCAAAGTTCTAAGAAGAACAAGGTTTGAAAGCAAAATAGCCTCTCGATTAATTCTCAATAATGTTGTGTGTGTTACAATGAAAGTAATAAAATCTATTTGTACTAAGCCCTAATTAAGGTATTTAAAACGGAAATGGACTCTTAAGATTACAAATATATCAAAAAAAAAATAGAATCCTAATCAAATAAGGTAATTTCAGAAAAAGAAAATTTTGGCTTCCCGAAATATCCATACAGCCGCATGGTATTTTTCTATGCGGTCGCATGGAACAACTCGAAACTGAATTTTCGCATTCGTTAGACCTCCATGCGGCTACATGGTGTTTTAAGCCTTGCAGTCATATGGCTTTAGTTTTAACTCATATTTTTCCTTGTCAGGTTTTCGTGCCGTTTTCTGAATGTACTCATGGATGAAAATTCGACACCCGAGTTGAAAGTTATGCACATTTTCATCCACATTGTTGTTTCCTGCTTGAACTGAGTTGATCCATTTGGTTTCTTCTTCCGGGCCCAGCATGAAACTTGTTCCTTAACTTGTTAACTTTGACACTTCGTCTACCATAACTTGAGCAAACAATCACATTGCCTCTTTCACCCTCTTTGCCTTCGAACGTATTATTGGGCCTCCTTCAATAATCAACGGGTCTCGTCTTGGGCACGACTTCATATGGCTTGACTGCTGGGTCATATCAAGTGGTCTTCTCATTCGCTGCTCTAACTCTAAATCAAAGCTGGATACTATTGCCAAACAATTGTGATGGAAGTATGTCTGTAATCTCATCATAATCTACTTATTTCCTTTGTAAGTATCCCTTAGCTACTAACTGAGTGTTATATCTTTCTCCTTCCTTTTTTGACATTGTTTCTTTCTTTCTATATACCCACTTACATCCTATCGATTTCTTTCCCTCTGGAAGCTCTACCAGACCCAGGCATCATTTTTATGTAATGACTCAATTTCCTCCATCATAGTCTCTATCCATTTACTTTTCTCCTGACTACCAATGGCATCCTAAAAAGTTATAGGATCGCTATTACTGGTAATGAGTGCATACAAAACTGAATGCTCGAATCCATACTTCACCAGTGGCTTCATAGTACGACGTGGTCTATCTCTATGGCAATACTATAATACTGTTCATCTTCTGAGCCAGAACTGTTCACTCTCTGAGTATAAATCTCCATGTCAAAATTGTCTAGCTCTACCTACACTACTTGGCTCTTGCTATTTTCCTTGCCTGAACTGGGCTTCTTTTTATTTGAAGGTTCTTTAAGCATGAATGCTTCACCAATGACTGCACCCCTACTGATAACCATCTTTTTTCCTCTAGATCCCAGAACTTGTACACTTTTACACCTTTCACATAGCCCAGAAAAATACACTTTCTTGGATTCGAATCAAGCTTGGATCTCTGATCACTAGATACATGCACATAAGTCGGACACCCAAATACTCTCAATCCAGAATAATAAACTTTATTACATGTCCAAACTTTCTCTATAACTTTCCCATCTAGCGCTGCTCGTGGTGTTCTGTTTATGACGTAACAAGCCATGTTCACATCTTCTGCCTAAAAACTCTTTGGACGCCCTACATTTAACCTCAAACATCTTGCCCGTTCTACAACTGCTCTATTCATCCTCTTCCCTGCACCATTTTGCTGTGGTGTCTTGTGAACTGTATAGCGGAGATAAATACTATGTTTCTTGAAAAAATTTAGAAATTGTGAATCCGTGTACTTTGTACCATTGTCTGTCTTGAGATACTTAATTTTTTTCCCTGTCTGGTTCTCTACTCCTGCTTTCCACAATCTAAACTTGGCAAAAGCTTTAGACTTGTGCTTCATAAGATATACCAAACTTTTCTAGAGAAGTCGCCAATTAGAGTAATGAAATACTAGGATCCACATTTAGACAAATCTCTCACTAGTCGCAAAACATCATAATGCACATAATCAAGAATACATTTTATGTTTTGCTTTCCCATCTTGAACTGTACTCTGGATTGTTTTCCAAGAACACAAAACTTACAAAAATCAAGCTTCCATTATTTTACTCCCTTCAAAAAATTCCTCTTGTGAAGCTTAATCATACCACGTTCTCCTATATGCCCCCAGACACGTGTCATAGGAGAGTGTCATCTGACTTAGATTATGCTATAGTAGCTCCACCTACAACTGTATTCCTAATAGTTTGTAGATATTCCCTACCAATTTTCGACCTTTCATCATGGTCAAGGTCCTATTCTCTAGCTTATAAGAATAGCCACATGTGTCTAAAGTACTTAAGGAAATTAAATTCTTTCTCAATTCTGGTACATGCCTAACATCCTCCAAAGTCCTCACCACACCATCGGACATTTTAATTTTTATGGACCCATTCCAATGACCTTAGATGATGCATCATTAATTATAAGAACATATCCGAAATTACCCTAATGATATGAATCAAACCAATCCTAGTGAGAACACATATGATATGATTAGGATGAATCAAGTACCCCAAGAGTCATGTAATATGTCAGAATTACCTATAGAGACTAATAGGACATCTCCATCTCCAGTATCCGAGTCTCCTTCTACAACACTAGCCGAGTTTGAGGACACATCATCTTTCCTTCCATCACCCTGCTTCTTATTCGGACAGTCCCTTTAGAGTGACCCATCTAATGGTACTTGTAGCACTTAACGTTTTTATTTTTTTATTTTTGGACTTCTATCTTCTATTTCCTTTGTAAAAATTATAACTAAACTAATTTACTAAAATGATTGCAAGTAAACTAAGTGAACTAAAATGCAAAATAATGCTATAAAATGAGTAGTTAAATTCAATGAATGAAAGGCGCACCAGGATCATGAATCCCCATGCAATGACCTCTTTTAATCCCAATTTTACAAAT
>CAIGRR010516264.1:0-12034 GCA_903798365.1 Fraxinus sp. 1973-6204
AATAAAAAATAAAAAAGTGTGAAAAAGTGCTAGGCTAGGCATTTTGCGCTAGATATCTCTGCGCTTTCTAGAATAGTGATTTTAAGTAAGGATTTTCATGTTTAATTAAACGCCTCGCCTCGCATCGCAATAGAAGCGCTTTTTAAAACACTAATTTTAGGTGAGGATTTTTGTTTCTAATTACCTATACATGAACATAAGTTTTGATATTATTTTCTATTATATATCGTAATACAACAAAAGAAATAAATTAACAATGATTTTTGAGTCACAAAAAATGATGATCCTGGGCCATGAAGGGAATTAGGGACCAATATAGTAAAGACTTGGAATTTGAACCCCTTTGATAATAAATTAAAGAAGAGTCGATGCAAATAAATAGAAATAAGTGGTAAATAAATGAGTAGTACTTGCGGATTCTATAAATATGTAAAAATAAAATAAAATAGTTTGAATGATTATAAATAATTTATAAATATTAGTTAAACATGGACTTTGCCACAAAGTAACCAGCAACGTGTGTTAAACTTTTCTATAATATCATTATTTCTTTTTGAGTTTTAACTGAGAATCCACACAACATAATATATTTTCACAATTTCTCATTAGATGAGAGCAATTAACGTTCACCATGATACGTGCAAACCGCTTCCTCCAAAGTAAAGAGTAATGCAATTTATCGATAATTTGATAACTCATTATTTTTCACATTTTTCTCTCTGTCTCTCATATAAATTGAACTGTTCAATTCATTATTTCACATAAACTGCCATATAATTCGATAATTTATTATTATGATGATAAATAGCATTATTCTCAAAATAATTCTCACTTTCCTCTCTCTTTCTGGAAGAGGTCAATTAGGAAAATATATGCGTTCAAAGTATTTCAATTTTTAGTGACAGAAAATAATATAATAATTTGAAGGGAAGCTGGTGAAAATAAAAAATATAAATAATTTTTATGAGTAGTAAAATTTAGTGTTAAATATAAAGAGCCCCGTTGTAGTACTTGCTCTCTAAATTTATAGATACTCTCTAAATTATAGAGTATGCTACTTAAAAATGGAAAACCTCGTGAAAATGCTCTTCTAAATGAAAACAACTGGTCACGAGAGGAAGCATCACTAAACTTGTACTCACAAAAATTGAGACATTATCAAAGCATAAGAAAGCACTAAAACATTCTCAACTTAGTTAATATGGTTCAAGCACCTCTCTTGATGTGCAACACGCGAGGGTGAATTATCAATCCTTAGAATTTCCATTGATCACCACCAATCCTTTCCCAACTGAGTAAGCCGCAAAATTTTCAATATCAGCAGATTAATCCATACGCACAAACATACAATTCGGGTAGGGAAAAACTTCTCTACAAATAAATACAATGGCTCAACCCTACATCTAATACATTATGAGAAGACCAGTCGACAAGATTTAGGTAGAAATCATCTTGCAGTGCAGGTGCATCCAAAACCTATTGAAAAACACCAGCAGACCCATGAGTTCAAACTGTCCAAATAACAAAAACACTTACAAAAATGGCCCAAATTACGATCCACAATGGCATAATCACAAATTTCATGGTGAACCTTAGAAATCTCACACCACGGTTGGAAACCCAAATTCCCAAATTAAAGTAGTAAACACAATCAAGATCAGGAGAGGAAGAAAAATGATTATTTGTGATGTTGAAGAGGGCGAAATTGGAAGATGTCCAGGAGTTCTTGAGGAGGTAGGGCGTTCGAAGAAGCGCTCTAAGATCGATGAAGCCCACTTGACATTGTCTATCATCAAGAATTCAAACCCTAATTTCAAATTTCAATTGTACACAAAATCAAAAGTTTGCATATACAGAACGGGAATATGGGGCTTTGTCTGACTGTTTGAGTGCCGAAACTTACCAGAAGACTGAGTGCTGGGAGACCGAGAGAGCTCAGAGAGGAGTGAGGACGGGTGGAGTTGGAGCCACGGAACTTGAAAGTTGGAACGGGGTAAGGCACGGTCGCACGGAGCTTAGAAGTTGGAATCGGTGCCGTGGGTGTGGCCAGTGACTGCCGTTAAGGCGTTAACCGTGGGAGAGAGGACGAGCGAAGCGTTTCGTGAGGCTGCTGTTAAACTGATTTGATTCAAAGAGTAGGGGGAATAAGAAAGGAAAGGCAGAAAAGTGTCGAGGAAAAGCTAAGGTTGAAATGATTTGATTTAGAGGAGTTGGGGAGTTTTTGTAACTTTTTTTTTTCTAAATGTTGCGAAATTATCAGAAAAAAATAAATTGTAAAAAGCGTCTATCGCATTCGCAACATTTTTTAAACGTTGCAAAAGACTCTTTTCGCAACCTCTAAAGCGAAAAGCTTTGTCTTTAAAAAAATTCGCAACACTAAAAAAACGTTGCAAAAATGTAACATTAGCAACATTCACTTAAAAAATGTTGTCAAACCTCAATTTTGTTAGGCAATAGCAACATTCACGTATGAAAATATTGCGATAGACTTCTTTAGCAACATTTAACTACTGAATGTTGCATTTTATGTGCTGCAAATACTATTTTTTGGTGTAGTGCTACCAAATCCGAGAAGACCACAAGTAAAGAAAGGAGGATGGAAAGATGCTCTAACTCAATTGGCACATCAACAGTTAAAATACTTGGACCGGACTCAAACAGAGTTACTGGGTATCAAGAGCTAGATTGAGAGTATAAAATCGAGGTGCAAAAGTGTTGAGGGTGTTTGGTGGAGGATTGAAATTAGATTTTTAGTAGATTCTAATAGAAATTTTTGAAATGTATGGTTGAAAAATTGTGGAACCCATGAAAAAAGTGATTAATATTGATTGTTTGACTTTAACTTATATTAAAATCGAATTTTAATCGAAAACAAATAGACTTGTTGTATCTCTATTCAAAATGAGATATTACCATTAAAAGTAGAGCTTGGCAAAATTGGCTCTTTCATTAAATAATTTTTTAAACTCTTTCTTTTTCAATGGTTTTCAGTCATGAGCATTTTAATTTCTTTTATTTTCAGTATCATTTAGTTGTTTTTTTTACTTGCCAATTATGACGTAAGTACACGTCAAACTAAATAATATTAAGCATGTTCGGCAAAATATAAATTAAAATTAAAGTTGATCAAATATAATTTTTATTTACATATTTTATAGAATATATACAATTTACTGTCAACTTATTATTCATATAGTCGGTGTTATCCACAACTTACACTCATTCACGAACTTAAAATAATGAGCTTTTCAGCGTACCTAACTTGTGTGCTTTTAATCATGCTTAAAAAAAAAAAAACCCTATCCTTTTTTACTACTATACTATAAGCTTCCGCACTTGAAATGTAACGTTTATGTTACCCTCGGAAGGGACACGCTAGAGTCCAAAAACTAAGACCGACAGCGACGAGCATGGACCCAACGGAATCGTCCTCTCCAGTCAAACTCCACAGTCAGTCAAAGCAGCTCTGTATCCACATGGCCCGCTCGCTGCAGGATAAAAAAGCGAGAAAAATGTTCACTGACGTGGCATGCCAGGCCCTCATATCCACAAAAACGAAAACTGACATCTGTATTCTCAACCAAGGACATAATTGTCTTTTTCCGTTTAATTAAGGGCCTATTTGGACCAGATTAAAATTTGATTTTAATCTAAATTAAAATCAAAAAATCAATATCAACCACATTTTTCGTAGGTCCCACATATTTTCAACCACACATTTCAAAAACTTCCATCATAATTCACTTAAAAAATGATTTTAATCTACACCAAACACCCTCTTAATGTGTACTAACTAAAATTCTTACAACTTAAAATATGATTTTAATCTACACCAAACACCCTCTTAATGTGTACTAACTAAAATTCTTACTAACCAGATGATAGGGCACTTGCACTCTCCACAAAATCTTCTTTCTCAGAGGAAATGAAAAGCTGAAAACACGATTTATTTTTATTGTCACGAGATTTACCTTTTCATTATCCTGGAGATTTGAAGGTTTTCTTTTATAATTTTTTTATGTTCTTTCTCGGTTTTGTAACACAGAGAGGCATTTCATGAGAAATTCTGAAATCTTATACAAAATTTAAGTATTTGCTTTTGGAACCTAATGGGATCATATTTAATTACTGCTATATGAGAAATTCCTATGTGATGACAAGGTTCGATCTTGAAGAGGGCCTAGTGAGAATCTGAGTAAATGGTCACATTTATTTCGCAAGAACATGCATGATTCTAACAAAATGGCAGTCGGTGATGGATTTACAGATGAGTCTCCTGTGATGATTGTGCCTATATGGATTGACCTGCCGAAACTCCTAGCAGTTTTTTTTAAATGTCAACTAATTGATATGTTATGTTAACAATATTTCAAAGATTATTACTCATTTTTAATTTTGACTGAATTTAATAACTGAACTAACAAAATTGGACAACGGGGGGTGGTTCGCACCTCAAAAGTCTTATAAGAGCATTTTCAGCCATTTTGAAGAGGTAAGAGGGTATTTGGCAATAAGTCCATACGATGGGGGGTTTTGCGCCAATAAGCCCTTATAAATTCAAAGAAGATTTATAAGTTTCTTATTTTTTTTTTTTCCTCATCTCTTATGAAAAAGTGTTATTTCAAAGGAACTATTACTTGAATATTCAGTTTCTTAAATAAAAATAGGGGTGATATCCTTTGGCAGCAATTATTTCCCCCAGTTCTCATAAGTAGGATTATCTAAAAGCTAAATTATAAGCGTTTACTTATTTAAGTTAAAGCCAATAGACACAGTCACAGAGCTCAAATGCTCAATAAAACTGAGCACATCTTGTTTCTCTTTCGCCTCTATCTTTGTTTCAACGAAGTATGATTCGAAACACGATGATAATAAAATGAGAGTTAGTCGATGATCTTCTTGAATAGATCTGGCGAGGCAAGTCGAGGCGAGGCCATGGCTAATGAGCCGAGGGAGTACAGGAAAGGAAACTGGAATGTTGAAGAAACAATGGTTCTTATATTAGCAAAGAAAATGGATGATGAGAGACGATTAATGATTAGGCATGGTGGAGAAAGCAGTAGTGTTCATGAGAGAGGCAAGCCAGGAGAGTTAAGATGGAAACGCGTGGAAGATTATTGCTGGAAGAACGGGTGTTTCAGAAGCCAAAACCAGTGCAATGATAAATGGGATAATTTGATGAGAGATTTTAAGAAAGTGAGAGAGTATCAGAGGAGAGTGGAGGTGGAGGGAGGCGGAGAAGAGAAATCGTATTGGAAGATGGAGAAGAATCAGAGGAAGGAACATGGTTTGCCTTCAAGTATGTTGCCGCAAATATTTGATGCATTGTTCGAGGTCGTGGAGAGGAAAGTGGTAGTGGACGGTGGCGGTGGCGGGATTGGAACTTCAAATGTCAATCCTATTCAGGCCGCTGCAGCTCAAACAATACTTTTACCTCTCCCGCCACCGGCGCAACCACCTACCCGCCCCTTTGCTGAGCCGTCGCTGCCCACAGCAGGTACTAGATCTCCTCACATTTTTCTTGAAATTTTGTTGGTGACGACTAATTATAAACTGAATGGTATTTCAGATTCTGATACAAGTGGGCATTCAGACTCGCCAGCCAAGAGAAGAAGAAGAAGAGAACGAGGCGGTGGAGGTGGCGGAGGAGGAGAAGGCGACGCCGCCGCGGGTGACAGCAGTTTACAAGAAGTTTGCAGTGCAATTTCCCAAAGTGGTTCCATTATAGCAGACGCAATTCATTCATGTGAAGAGAGAGAGGATAGAAGACACAGAGAAGTGTTGAGTTTGCATGAGAGAAGACTGCAAATTGAGGAGTCAAATGCTCAGATTAACAGACAAGGCATTAATGGCCTTGTTGATGCCATCAACAAACTGGCAAATTCTATTCTTGCTTTAGCTTCCCACAAAAACCAACCAGATTCTAAATAATTATAATCATATTAATTAAACTAGAATTTATATTTATTAATTTTAGAATTTAATTATCCCAATTGTTTGACAGAACCATATTCATTTCATGATGGATTTAATTCACTAGACTTCCTATGGCCATTATTCTTATCGATGGATTTCAATTTCATGTTTGCCTGTAATTGACATGCACCAAATATATTAGTAATCTCGGCGGATCGGCCAAGAGGCTTTGTCATGGCCAAGGAGATTACTTTATTTGAAGCGAACATTAGTCTCTATTTGGTTTGTTCATTGGACACAAGAACCTTTTAGGGTTCGAATTATGACAGGTGTATCTATTAATGGAGTAGGGTAGCTGTTTAGTATTTAATGTGCTTGATCCTTCTCCTGTCGTACCATTGTAGGAAGATGAACTTCTCTTGAAATGGTTTGCGCAACAAATAGGGAGTTCAAGATTTAAAAAAAGGTAGATTTTCCAAGGTGTTAATGCAATTTGAGATCATATATAAAAACCCTATGCAAAGAATGAGTGCTAATACACACGTTTTAGAGTGTGGTGCCTACTAAGTGTAACACAACATACCAAAGTGTGGGCATTTTCTTGTACTCCAATGGTTTCAATCTCGATTATAATGGAAGGGGATTAATATTCATAATCTAAGTGCAAACAATTGTGAGTTTTCATGCAAAAATAATAGTTTCTTGGGCCTTTTCCAATTTCGGCGTATTTTCCCGTAAGAATTTTACCTTTTGATTTTTCATTTTATTCGTTGAAAAAGGAATATTCACATCTCAGGTCAAGCGTCGATAAGCACATTGAACTATTCATGTAGCTGTCTTTTGCCATCTTTTCTCTCTTCCTATTGCTAGACAAAAGTCATGAGAGTTGTAGGGAGTTGTAGGAGTTAATGGGGTTTGTGAGAAGTTATTGATTTAAATTCTATTCAAACCATTCCCTTCAATCCATTTTTAATATCTTGTGGTTCAGATCATCCCACATGGGCAACTCATGAGTTGTATTCTCCAACAATTTCTACCCAAATTGACAAAGATTTAAACCTAACCATCTCTTCTTTTCACACGACCAATACTTCTCTCTACATCTTGACTTACACATAGTTTGTAAGGACAGGCATTGTTTGGTTTCGAAGAGATCTGAACTAAAATGAGAACCAAAAGACATCTTATAGATGAACTATTGGCTCCATATTCTATGGAATGAACTAGAACAGAGCCAAATGGTTCCATAACTAAAATTTTCTAAATTAGTGATGCAAATTTTAGTGCTTTAAAATGGATTAATCGTGATGTAAGAAAATTTCTAGTTGTTCCATGTGGTTGGGTTCATTTCTCCATCTTCGATATTCCCAAAAGAATGGTTAATTTGGACCATATATGTTCTTGGTTATGGGTACTAGGAATGAAATGAGCTGGTCGATTGGATTCAATTTACTTCTAGTTCGACTAGTTCCGATACTTTGCATTGCATGTACATCCCTAATAGTTTACAAATAGGTCTAATCAATTTACTCGTAACTAATTTTGCAATGATTTAATGATAAGGGGGATAAATTTAGTGCGTACTATTTTAATGATTTTGCAAATAAAAAGAAAAAGTGCACTATTTATGAGAGATTAATATGAATGAATTGTGGGATCGCAAAATGACTGGTCAAAGGTGGCAGTGAATGATGAGTGGGGTTGGCTAATTGGACTGGCATTACAGATGGCCATTTATGTGTTATTATTGGTGTCAGTGTATATGAAGACTCTGCAACTCTAAAAGCCTGCCTGGGCTTTCATTTTCTCATCACAAGACTCACCACTTATATTAGTGGCTAAAATTAAATTTCGACTTCTTTTTATAATTATTTCTATTTTTTTTTTTTTTTTCTGACTAAAGGATTTAATGGGCATTTTCAGCTTTTTGTCTTTTAATCCCATTCGTGAAGTGAAGGGCAGATAAACAGGCACGTCACTGTTGATGTTGAATCATACATACATATGTACATACACTAAGGAGAAGAGAGAGAAAACATAATTAAATTTTCTGTTTCCTAAAAAAATTGCTATGAAAGTATGAAATAGAAAAGGAATCTTTCAAGGCTGATAATGGGGAAAATCATGGTGCATGTTATAAATAACAATCGTGCTGGGTGGGGTCCACTCTTATTTTTACATTCATCGACATAGTAAACTTCATTTTACGGTTTTATAAAAAAAAATAAACTATTTTCCCGTCCAATCGATTTTTGACAATCATGCAGGTGTCAAGAATGCCGTACAAATGGCAAAGACTTATAAATAAAGGGTTGCAATGTTGATAGTCTTTTCATTTGTACTTATATTAAGCTCATGTTTGGTTTAAATTAAAATATCAAGTCAAAGTCAATAATTAATTTTAATTACACATTTTATGGGACCAAGAACTTCTTAACCATTTATTTTTGTTGTAAATATGCAATAAAATCTTAAGTTTCATATCAATTTTAGATTTGTCACGAATTAATTAAAAAAGAAAAATCGAGCCGCTTGGCTCGCTAAGACTCGAGCCTAAATTGTTTGGCCGAGCAAAATGTCAAAAAAACCGAACCAATTTTACTCGAGTCGAGCCCGAACTTCAAGTTTCGACTCGTGACTCGGATCGTTGACACCCCTATATCGAGCACTTGTAAAATCTTAGCAACATTCAAATTTGATTGCTGCAAAAGAATGAACTTTAGGCATAATGCCAAAAAAGGAAAAACAAGGAACTTATTTGCCGAGTATGTAAGGAGATTAGTGAACATTTTCTTATAAACAGATCTCAAAAGTCAAACAATACACTATTAGAAAAATAATTGAATTTGAAGTTCAACACAACAAACATCTCCAATTTGAAAATTATGTATCAGTGGTTACGTACGTTTGAAATCAGGAAATCAAAATTTGAAGAGAGCAGCCGTGTCGTGAGGAATTTGGGGGCGTAAAAGGACTTGTTTGCCTCACAACGTCCACTCCATTGCTTGGGCTCGAGTACCCTAATATTTCGCACAGTAAAAGAAAAGCTATTTCGACTTCCTAATTCGGGTACTTAATATCAAGTGGATGATGTGACGAATCACTAAATATGCGATTCTAATCAATCAAACAAGTCGAGTCTAGTCTTACATGTCGGCCTAGAGCTATCAAACAGTCACAACATTAAATGCAACATGACCTAAGAATGATTGATCGATGTCTATAACAAGAGGCCCTAACGGCTAGAATGAGGCAACGTATCTCTTCATCCAACGACTCTTACTTATCAATTTCTGCTATAAAAGCTCACACTTAGTATTATCTCAAGGTAATGGAAGTTTAAGCTCTCAATCAACGACTTTGCTCTCTTATTATTCTCGATATACACCCTAAGGCCGACTCCCTTTTTACTTTGGAGACTCGCGTCTAAAGACCTCCCACATTCATACATTTACTTTATGTACTGATTTGACAATTGGAGTACGCACTACCAACTCTACCTTGTTGGAGGAAGCCATGTGTAACTAACGATTTGTCCAAGTGTGTAGGAACTAGGCTTGCGTGGACGTGAGAAGCCTTTTGATCTATTAGTCACGTTTGAGGTATATTTGTTGGAGTCATTTTTTTATATAGTTTTTGTCACTTTTTTAGACTTCTAACGCTCTAACTTTTAGGGTATTATGTTCTTAAAATGATGTTATGTCTAATGTTTATGTAATAGAAGTGAAACATAATCACAGGAAATAATATGCAAATGAAAATTAACTATCTCTGGATCCAATTTTAGGTTTTGATTGGTGTTCCTCACCTTTTTAAGTGTTTGTTGCTTTTCTGAACTTTTTTTAAAATTTTTGTCAATTTTTTTAAATTTATGCCACTTCCAACTTATAAGTTGTTGTGTTCTTAGAGCTTGTTTGGTTTAGATTTTTTGGAGGAAGAATTGATTTTGAATAGTGATATGATGGGAAATGTGTGGTTGAAAAAGAAGAAAAAATTATTGATGTGATGTAAAATATTATTTTATTAAAGAATGTGTGGTTGAAAAATGAGTATTGATTTACTGTAGAATTGGAGAATCTTAACCAANTGATATGATAGGAAATGTGTGGTTGAAAAAGAAGAAAAAATTATTGATGTGATGTAAAATATTATTTTATTGAAGAATGTGTGGTTGAAAAATGAGAATTGATTTACTGTAGAATTGGAGAATCTTAACCAAACAGGCCCTTAATATGAAATTATGTTTTATGTTTAGTTCTTTATGCATTATAATATTATCATGAATGAAATATTTACTCGTGTTTGCTGCTTCTATCGTTTTTATATGGGCAAAAGAAAATTGTCTTAAATTATGAGGCTTATAGATTAGGTTTATACCATACTCTCTCTGTCTCTTTTTGAGAATTAAACCATTAAGAAAAATATCCTGAAGTGATTAGATTGGATACTATGGCATTTTTGGTAAGTCAATGACGATTTATTTAATTATCCACCTGCTGTTCATACTGTAACGGTAACATCGCATAATTTTTTCTTTCGGCGGTTTGAGTACCAAGATTTACCTTACTGTTCGTCTCTCATTTTTAATGTTGATAACTTGTGTGAGGTTTACATGTACCTAGCTAGGTGCTTCTTGGAGATTCTGGAGCTGGAAAATCCAGTCCCAGTCCTGCGATTTGTAAAGGGACAATTTATTGAATTTCAGGTTTGTCCAAACCCTATATTATCATACTTTTCACATGTGCACAGACCACAATAAACTTTTCTTCTGGTCCCAAGAAGTAAAAATTTACTTATTATGTCTGATGTAGGAATCGACTATTGGTCCTGCCTTTTTCTCACAAACAGTGGCTGTGAATGACACAAATGTAAAATTTGAAATATGGGATACGGCTGGTCAGGAGAGATATTACAGCTTGGCTCCAATGTACTATCGGGGAGCTGCTGCGGCTGTGATTGTCTGTGATATCTCAAACCAAGTAAGTGCTCGTTGCCCACTTTGTGACCTTGTCTTCACTCACCATCGTTATTTTGCTCGTCTTGGTATACACCATATATGTTAGGACTTAGGAGAGAGAGAAGAGATAATGATATTTGTATTATGTCTGGCCACCATTATTTTTAAAATACATTTTTCTTCTTCTTATTTTCGATTCCTATACTTCAATAAATTAATATTGCATGCAAATCTAAAACTTTTCTTTATTTATTAACCAAACATTCTTTATCAAATTACTAAAAAAAAGGGTTCAAACATGCTCTTTATAATATAGTTCGAGTTGTATGCTCTTAACTTAATTTATTGCTTTCTAGGAATCCTTTGAGAGGGCCAAAAAATGGGTTCGGGAGCTTCAGGCACAAGGTAAATTCCATTTCCTTTAGTTGGGCAAAAATGGCTTCAGTTGCTTTTTCTTTTCTTTTTGAATTTTGATTGATTGATTTTATTTTCTTTTATTTGTTTACCGAGGCTAGGAGGTGGGGGTGCTTTATATTTTGGATTTTGCCTGTTGATATTTTGATGTTTCCTGATTGACTCTATTTATGTTATTTTACACGTAACTAAATTCAATTTGCCCCCGTTTTCCCTCATCAATCACACATTTTTCAATAAAATAATTTTATACGTAGACTCATAATTTTTTCCTCCTTTTTAACTACACATTCTACAACAGAATCAATTTTCACAAAATCTATTCTTAAAAAAATCTACATTAAACATGAGCTTATTTTAAAAGGTTTTGGCTTTATTAGTAATCATTTTGAAGCTGTTAATGCTGATAACTTTTGACTTGTACGTCTTCACGAAAATATGTTTAGCTTTTTAAATCACCGCAAGTGCACGGTTCATTGACAAATAATAAAGTGAAAATTTTAGAATTTATCGTCCCACGATAATTGAATTAATTTGATTCCTATTATCAAGATATTAACCGAATCTATTTAATGCAAGATGATTATCTAGATTTTATGACTAAACTATGACTAGTGTGCAATTTAAACTAAGGTTAGTAAATAAATGTAAAATAATGTTTGAATGCAAAAGTTCGAAGAAATTAATATATGAAAAGTGCACTAGGATCCCAAATCACTAAGTAAGTTCACTTTTAACCCTTATTTC
>CAIGRR010516362.1:0-10313 GCA_903798365.1 Fraxinus sp. 1973-6204
TAAAGAAACACAAGGACAAGTGGACAACAGAATTTAAGCAACAAGTCAAAAATTTTTTTTTTTTTTTTTTTTTAAGTTTTACCGTAGAGAGAATGCAAAGTAATGACTGCACGTGGTTTCTTGATATTGAATCACCAATGAATGCCCAACTTTTATTCCTCATAAGCTCAAGAAATTTCTCGGGATTAAGTCGAGGCAATTCACAACCACGAGGATTCCACCTCCAGTAAAGATAACCAGTATCCGGTCGTCCATTCTTCATACAATTCTGGTGGTCTGTAATGAAGCTGCAAGTCTCATTTGTGTAAAGAGGTCCTCCCTGATTTGGAATCCAATCCCCAATAAAAAGATTACACTTTCCTGCAAATATAAAAAAATAAATGAACTTCTAGTGCATAACCAAAACAAAATAATGTTATCTAACACCACTCTAGATGCCTCTTAGGCTCGATAAAATATAGAATTAAGTAATTGATTTAATTATAAATCTCATTTATAGCTTGTTTGGTAAAGCTTAAAATTCAATTAAAATTGAAAATATGGTCGTTGTTGGTCCACTCATCTAATAAAAGTCAACAATAACGATTAATTTTTCAATTTTACTCCGATTTTAATATCTACCGAACACACCCTTAATGCCACCTGGACCGATGTTTTAACACTATGCTAAATTGCATTACTCTAACCAAATGGAGTATCTCTTGCACAATACAGATCTGGAGATTCTTATCAATGTAGACTAAATTATCGCCCTAATCGCAATAATCAAATTAATACAAACTCACCACGAATCTCACTGCATAATAGGATTAAAACAATAAAGAATATACAGAGACTTTCTGTATATATCCATATAAAGTCGTGCTAAAAAGTTGAGTTACTTTATACAAAATATTAAAAGTGGAAAAAGGTGATTTTGAAAATAATGAAAAAAAAAAACAAGTAAGGCCTTGTTTGAGCCACGTTAATTCTTCTGCCCATTTTTAAATAAAATAATATTTTCGAGCACCTCAGTAACTTTTCGTTCTTTTTCAATCCCATATTCTTCGTCATTCTATCGTTCCAAAATACGTTCTTCCAAAATTAGCTCAAACTCACCCTTAAAGAGTAATTCAAACTCACTTTTAGGCAAATTCAAACATGATTTAAGCACGCCATCTTTCTTAAACCACAGAATCAGAGATAAGTGCTAGGAGAAAAAGAAAACATAAAAGATTATAGATCTGACCTTCTTGAGGAGGTGTTTCAACTGTAATTTGTTGAGAAGTAAAATAATCGTCATGGGGTGGTGAAATATGAGTATTTTTAACAGAAGGGTATTGAGAAAATCCAGTGGATTGACTATAAATTAGCCTAAATGCAAAACCCACAAAGAGAATTGAAACCCCCAACTTGATTACAAAGTAATTGAACTTGCGAAGAGAAATCCACCAAGATTTCCATTTGTAAAGCAGTTTCGTCATCATTACTCACCTCTAACCTTTCTGAGTTGTGAGCTTCTCTTTTATTAAAATAGTACATATATGGAGCACGTCGTTGGGATTAATTAATTACAAAATGATTAATAATGTGAAGGTTAGGTGATTAGGTCATCATTATAGGAAGATTGTAAATAATGTTTGCTTAAATCAAGTGTCCAGATGCCTCCATTAATAAAGTGAAAAGCATGTGGGAGGGGGTAATTTCTTAATGGATTGAACTTAAAATTGCAATTAAATTAACTTTTCTACTTGAATCATAAAATTTTGAAACTCATGGATAAATTGTTGTCAATTTTCAAACATGATAAATTGAAAAAAGAAGTCTTTAACTCTATAAAGTTGGACAAATGTGAGGGTCCCTTTCGGATAAAACTACTGTCAATTTGACGGAAAGTTTGACATAATTGTGTGTGGCGGCAATATATAATGAGATGAAAAAGTTGATCGAATTATAAATTGTCCAATGATAAAATTTCACATGATATTATGTTAATCTTGATATTCATGGTGCATGATTGGATATTTTAATGGAGATTGTTTGACAATGATGCAGTAAAAATTCAAAAGAAGGTTGTACAAGTTGCTGCTTACAAACTTTGATATTGTAACAAGCAATATCACCCGTAGGATAAATAACTAATTACTGAACATAGAGATTTTCCTCCTCACCATTGATCAAGGGATTAAATGGCTAACTTCAAATATTATAGGTACTTGGCTGTCTCCTAAAACACACGAAATGTGTGGGTTATTGCTGAAGTAGGCTTGTGATGCTATTAACTGAGTTATTTGTTAGGTGGTCCCATCAATACAATTGCATTCGTGATATACAAGGTAGTGAAGGACATTCTTGGAGTCCAAATGAAGAAATTTGAATAAAATACGTTGAAGGGAAATTCGAGTTGTTTGTTGAATTTTCATGTTAATATTTGCTAGTTGAAGTAGGAAATGACGTAAGATGCGTTGGATAGGAATCCTGTCAATCACATAGTTATATATGCCCTTTTTGTAGTTTCTTTAAATGCTCCAACACTTCCAATAATGAGGTTATTGAAGATATTGTTACGTTTCGTCACCGAGACTCCAGTTCAAAGTACAATGTCAAACTCCATGTGGAAGAGAAAGTCAACGAAGTCCCAATTGATTAATGGTGGAATTTGATTTTAAGATTAATATTTTGGTTAAGTATAAACCATGAAAAGTGACTTCATGTCAATTTCTGTCAAATATTCGAACATAATCCGATGGTCAAATTATAAATGTAAATATATTAATTTGTTCTACTCATCGAGTAAATCGTTGAGGTATATATTTGAAATCTCAAAATCAATTCTGGATGAATGAGAAATTATGTTCCAAATTTTGAAGGGAAATTGGAATTCAGCATATAAGGACAGTCCAGCGCCAGATGAGCGACATATTCTTTGTTTTTGTCGCTCGAGCGATAATCTAACGATAAGCGAGCGACAGTTTGTGTTGCAACCTTTCATGAAAATTACTGAGTTTTAGATGTGTTCCTTCGCCCACAACTCTTCATGCTCTATATATAAAACCCCTAGAACGTTTATTTGTAATTTCATATAATTCTTTTCATTTTATGTTGCATAAAAGACTTCATCAAAAGTGGTTTCTTTGCATAAAATTCATAGTTTGGAAAAGAGAGAATTTCATTCTAGTTCGTTGGTCTAAACCATTTGGAGTGCTCCTATGGCTTGACGTGGTTGTTGTATCGTAGGAGATGGTTGCCGGAAACCATTAGCACCGATGTGGGGCAAATCCATCTTAAGGACAAAATGTTCAACACTTGCCTCGGTCAATCGCATCACTTGCATATATTCTTTTCTTATCTTTCACATTTTTTATTTCATTCATGTTTGATTTCAGAATGTCGTTGACCTTATTTATATTTTTATATTGCAAGGTTTGATTGAAGAATGACATGATTTCATTCAAAATTGTAAAGTGATGAATCCATATTAATTCAGTAAATCATTATGTCGTTTTCCCAACTATTTTGGTAAGTCGAATTATGTTTCGATTTCATGAACATAATATGCACATTATCGGTATAATATTTCGAACAATTAAATATAAAGAATTCAAACAAAGGTTGAAACTCTTGTGTCGAAAAACTTCCTAAATAGCTGAAACTCTTAAAGTTGAAGCGCTGAGAAAGAAATCAAAGAAAAAGTCGAAACTCATCACACTGAAGACCACCAATACGAAACTCTCCCGGGTCAAAGTACTTAGTTCATTCGAAGTCCCTAAAGCTGAAGTTATCTCTTACAAGATTTGCAGACAATCTTTATGAATGATTGTTATGATGTTTATAATAAAGAATGTCAAGTGTGTCAGCCTAATGTATAGGACGGATGACCCATTGTCAATGTATTTAATGTATGATAGACATAGTGATGTGAGACTTCAATTAAGAAGATGAGGTCCCGTTGTCCTAATCCAACGATCACTTACTATGTGCAAGTTACAGATAGCGAAGTTTTGACAACCCTAAGAAAGGACTAGACGTGAACTCTTTTTTCTAGAGAGATGTACAAAATAAAGACCCTACTAGTTATGACGCATTACTGAAAATGATAAGGCGGGAGATCATTAATGAAGAATTGAGAGATCATAGGAATAGGGCAAACCAATGACTCCCACCTTCTCAAATGTAAAGAGGAAGAGGCCCAACCTCACACTTGATGGATTACCAGATCGGACAATTGACCTCCCTCAATCTAGGACAAGCATTGACTGCAGCAACATTAAGCGTAGTGCCTATTTTGACTTATGATGAAGTGATCCTAGTACTGAAACGTACTAAGGCCGACCCTACGAACGATTTTCCCAAACAGTGAGAGGTAGGAGATGAGGCATTAAGCCTAGAAATAGGGATGAAACGTCCTTCTATTGTACATACCACCACTTCTGTAGCCACAACATTGCTAGCTATAAAGATATTGCAATGCACACTCAGAATAATAATCAATGGAGAAATAGGCGCCTTTGAAGAGACATTTCTCCCAGACAGAACCAACAGCCCATGAATGTTGAGCTGAGGCACCCTAATAGAGATGACGTCTCTCGAAGGAGAGATGGTGATGGAGAAAGATCTATGAACGGTCAAAGACGGAGAAGAAGCCTCCCAGCCAATGCTGGCTGTAAATCTATCAGAGAAATTGACACGATTTTTGGAGGCCGATATTTTTGGCTGTGAATTATCTTTAGAGCCACCATTGATAAAATGGAAGTTGACCATGAGCTGACCCTAATGGGTTCTACCTTGTATGGCTCTACTAGCGATAACATCATTCAAATGGGTAAAATGACTCTAGAAATAGAGATAGGAACAACACCCTTAATTACTCATCATTTTATGAAGTTTCTACTGTTGGACAATTACTTCGCTTACAACGGGGTGCTTAGGAGATCGGTACTAAATGAATTATGGACCGTTACATCCGTTCGCCATTCATGTATGAGGTTCCCAACAGAAAATGACATCGTCACGGTTAGAGGCAACCAGACGAGTGCGAGGGAATGCTATTCAAACTCCTTTAGGAAAGCAAAACCAAGAAGTGTTAATGTAATCCTAATAGACATGGACATGAATGAAGTCCCAAAATAAGGGCAAAACCCTGAATAAGGGGAAGATATCGAAATGATGGATGCCTTTGAAGAATGGAGAGTCCTCGGAGTCATAAGCACCTCTGAAGAAGAGGTTGTCCAAGAATTGCAAGTCTCATCTGAAGGGAGAGTTGCTGAAAAGCAGCTAATTTGTTGGAATTGGATCATCGCATCATTGATTACGAGTCTTGAACAGGCTCAGTAGATGAATTGGAGATTTTCCAAATAAATCCCTGGGATCCTTCCAAATGCTTGCAAGTTTTAAAAGATCTGCCACTGAAGGCCAAGGAAAGATGAAAAGCTTATTGTGCAAAAACTTGGACGTCTTCGCTTGTAAGTTGAAGACATGGAGAAGCTAGCACTCTCCTTAGTGGTAACTGTCCTAAAATTGAGATCATATTTTCAGGCTTACACTATACATGTGTTAACTAACTTTCCTCTCAAAAAAGTGCTGCAGAAGCCCAATACTTTATGAAGATTACTAAAGTAGGCTGTGAAAATTAGCGAGTTTGATATTGTGTTCAAATCAATGGATGTTGTTAAAGTAGAAGTCTTAGCAGATTTTATGGCAGAATTCACCCCTATTCCACAAATGGAAAATTAGATAGAACATATCGAACCTCCTACATGGGACCTTTTTGTTGATGGCTCCTCAAGGGGCAATGGATTTGGAGTAGGACTGGTCTTGGTTAGTCCAAAGGACATAAGCTCAATTGTGTTGTGAGGTTTAGCTCCAAGGCCACCAATAACGCAGCAAAATATGAGACCCTCCTAACTAGCCTCAAATTGTCTAGGAAAATATGGTAAAGACATTGAAATCACCAGCGACTCCCAATTAGTAGTTAGCCAGGTTCATCACAATTCTTAGCAACAGATAAGTCCATGACGCTTATATCAAAATGGTCATGAAGTTCATTCCGCTTTTGGAAAATTTGAGCTTGTTCTCTTTCTACGCTCAGAGAATGCTCACGCCAACGCTCTTTCAGAATTAGCAAACAATAAAGATTCTGAACTGCTCACCGTAGTGCCCATTGAGCACCTTCCTAGACCTTCTACTTCTATAGGAGAAAATGTGATGTGGTTCGAGATACTCTTTTGTGGATGAAGCCAATAATAAAATTCCCTAAGGATCAAGTATTACCCTCGAAAAAATAGGAAGCACGAAAGCACGGAAGCTCAGAAGACGAGCAGCTTACTTCATTTTTCAAGACAATGTGCTATACAAATGGGGTTTCTCCTTACCTTTACTCTATGCATAGAACAATCAACCTATGTGCTCCAAGAATTTCATGAAGGGATATGTGGCAACCACTCAGGAGGATGGTCATTAGCACAAAAGGTGTTAAGACAAGGATATTATTTGCCCACATTGAAAAAGGATACACATCTGTTTGCAAAGAGATACGATAATTATCAATGCTTCACAACAAATTAGAGACAGCCTTCTCAAGAACCAAACATTGTTTCTAGCCCCTGGTCGTTTGCCAAATTAAGGATTGATCTTATAGGCCCCTTACCTAAAGAGAGGGGCAATTTCTGTTTCGCAATTGTCACCATTGATTACTTTACCAAATGGGTAGAAATCGAACCCCTTTCCAAAATCATTGAAGCAAATACTTCCAAATTCCTACGAAAAAAAACATTGACAGGTTTGGAATTCCTCATTCAATTGTCTCGATAATAGGCAACAATTCGAAAATAAGAAGGTCAGAAACTTATGTGAGGAGCTGGGCATCAGGAAACATTTCTCCTCACCACATCACCCTCAGACTAATGGGCAGGTGAAAGTTGTCAATAAGACTATCAAATAGCTGAAAAGAAAGTTAGACGCTTCTAAAGGGCTTGGGTCGACGAACCACCACAAGTCTTATGGGTCATCCTAACTACAAGCAAAACAACTACAAGAGAAACTCTTTTCTCAATAACTTATGGAGCCGAGGCTATGAGCTCAATTGAAGTGCGTATGTCGTCTCCTCACTGCATTCATTTTAATGAAATATCTAACGATGAGTTGAGAAGGTGCGAACTAGACCTCATTGAAGAAAATGGGATTATTCTCAAATAAAATTGGCTATATAACAACGAAAAATGGTTAGATACTACAATTCTAAAGTTAAGAAAAAGTCATTTTGCTTGAATGAACTAGTGCTTCGAACTGTATTTTTATCTTCTAAAGAGCACGGGGACCCTTGGTCCCAACTGGGAAGGCTCCTACTGCATCAAAGAANGAACTGTATTTTTATCTTCTAAAGAGCACGGGGACCCTTGGTCCCAACTGGGAAGGCTCCTACTGCATCAAAGAAGAGGTTCGGCCTGGAACTTATAAAATCGAAAACATGGGTGAAAAGGAATATCCTCATCTATGGAACACAGAACATCTACTGAAATACTACCAATGAGAATGTAAATATACAATATGTAAATTCATTGAAATTGACTTTTATTAAAGTGTTTGTAAAGAAAAAAAAATACCTCCATGAGACAAAGATCCCTGGAGAAGCCTCTATATAGATGAACCGTCCCTATGCAGAGAAGTATTGATAGTTCGACAAAGAGCTAGATCCCAAAAATAACCACCTCCTTACTCACGAAGTGGGCATCATATGTCCTTAACGACAAAAGTTTTTAAAGAAACCTCAGCATAAGCGAACCGCTCAACCTCATGCTTAGGAGAATTATTAATTTTATTAAGTTGAACTTATTACTTATTTTATTAAGTCTATTTGCGAAAAATAAAGGAACATATCGACAAAAGTCAAGGGAGAAGCATCTGCATAGATGAACCGTTCTTACGTAGAGAAGAGTGGACACTTCAAAAAAGAGCTTGATCCCAGAAGGGACCATCTCCTTACTCGTGAAGTGGAACACACATACCTTTAACAAAAAAAAGTGGTTAAGGAAGTCTCAACATAGGCGAACCATTCAATACCATACTCAGTGAAATGAATAAAAGAAACACAAACTACCGACACTTATGCAAATTGCAAATAAACGAGTCTCAAGAAAATGTCGAATTGCAATAAAGCGTAAGATCATATGCAAACACAAAAAATGAGCTCAAATGTCAAGTCAGAAATGTAAATGACCTTCTAATACGTGTACAAAATTACAAATTTGAATAACAATTTGTAAATGAAATAGATTGAAGAGCAAAACAATAAATTAAGCAGAAAGTACAAGAAAGTAAATGACACACAATTATATAAACAAAGGAAATTTTATTCATTGAATAAGTAATTACAATAGTGGGCCAAATCCGTATTACATGGAAAATGCCAAAAAAAAAAAAAAAACCTTATCAGCTAAATAGGTAGGGGAGGGGGAGCTACAAATGGAACTATAGTATTAGGAGCCACAGCTTCAGAAATTTCTTCAACAGCATCGTCTTCAATCTCGATCACGTGGCTATCCTCTACAAAAGTCCCTCTTTCGAAATTCTAAGCTCAACTGAAAGGGATTAATGGTTTGAGCTCAACTCAAAGGGATTAATGGTTTGAGAGTTAAATTCAATCAATTCCACCATATTGGTATAGGCATACCTCTGCCAATATTTTTCGAAGCTTTGGTATGCCTCCGTTTAGTGAAAATGTAGTGCTTTACAGTATCATCACCAGCAGATTGAGCTTCATGCCTTGCCATCTCAACCTTTTATGTAAGGCCAGAAACTTTAACGTTCAACTTTTCCACCTACTACTTCAAGGCAACATTCTCCATATTTGCCTTCTCTAAGGCCTCAGTATTGAGCCTCTGATAGGTGTTAGAAGTCTTCACCCGCTTTATCATCAAAGTCACTTCGCTTTGGGACAAGTGGATTTCCTTCTTTAGATTTTTAATTTCTGCCAGTACCAAAGCAAGCTTCATAGACTTAGCCTGCTACTTCCTTATTGCCTCAGCCTTGGCTTTACTAGCCGTCTCCTCGGCCTGAGAGGCTTTATTTGCAACCATCTATTTTTATTTTGAGATTTTTTAAAGAGGGTTTCAGCCTCTATGGCCACCCCAAAGGCCCTTTCCATCAAGCTGACCATGGTGGCGAAGAGGACCACCGCATCACTAGTCTCCACGAAGCTCTGCCACCTATCCGTCCAGAACTTGTGAAATATAGATGTGGCTATTTGAACCTCTAGAGAAAGCATGGTCAGAACCTTCCTTTGTGATACTGCAAGTTTTTGGCGAGCAGAGTTAGAAACCATCGACCTGCTCAAAGCCTTGGCCCTCTTTGACAACCCCTGCCCTGAAGGCTCCACTACAATTGGCCTCTTCGGCCCGACTTCGTCGGAGTTATTGAAACGACCATTAGTTGTTTGCCAGTGGGAACTTCGGAGTGAGGTGGTGGGTAGCCATTGACCCATCCTCTTAGGTAGCGGAGAAGTGATGCTTTTTCTTAAGGACCTCCTCCACTATCTTTTTGCCTTTGTCCTTCACAGGAGGTCACCCTTTTCTCGCTAGCCACCCGGACGATCTTCTCAACTCGGTCCCTCACCTATTTTGCTGCAATAGATGAGAGCTTTAGCTCTTTCCTCCTAGCAATGGAGGTGGTAATAAAAATCTTGGCCATATTGGTAGTGGAATGCCTCATCTTCTCGAAGTTTTCTACACAAAGGAAAACAATGTCAGCAAAAAAAATTGTTCAAAGTTAGCATTACATCGTTCGTCCATTAAGAAGAATTCCACAAAGAACCGTTTGAGTTGATTAAAAGATCAAACTCTCGCGAAGATGAAGGACGTCGATAGATGTCCTCAACAACCTCCAACTCACTTTGACTGAGCTCGAAACTCTCTATCGAACCTTTAAAACATTAAAAAAGTTAAGATCAGAATCACCATTAATTAACATCAAATGCAAGTACAACACCCATGAACTTTTGTGTAGGAGGTCAAAACATCATGTGGAAAAACGTATCACCCTCGCACTCTTGTCATTTCTCCTTTATCCAAAACCACGTCTCCTTCCATCCTTTGATGGAGGAAGGAATGACTAAGATGAAAGGACAATGTGAACCTAGGGACATAATGAGTACCAATCCTTGGAATCTCCTTTTCTCAGGACTCGGTGTTGAAAGATGGTCTAGAAAACGTGGAAGGGCATGTCCACTCCAAGGGAGCTAAGCGGTTCATGCTTACACCTTATCGGGATATGAATATAACATGCAACAACTCGCCGCACTTAATGAGAAGATAAGGGGTTACCTGGTAATCTAATACATA
>CAIGRR010516431.1:0-11543 GCA_903798365.1 Fraxinus sp. 1973-6204
AATATTAGTTTTCAATAAACCAAATGAAACGACTTATCTATAATAACGAATCTGTTTAAGTTTGTTAGACAAGTGTTTCTATATTGAATACCGTATATGCAAGACTAATATTATATATGCAAAAGTTGTCGTATTTGCAAGAGTTATCGTATATGTACCAATAACTGTATATGAAAGAGTTACCGTATTCACAGTTTAAATACCGTATATGCAAAATGGACACCGATTTTACACACTTGATACCGAATTTACAGTTTAAATAACAGATTAAATTATATATATAACAAATTCAATGATTTGTTAATTATACTAAGAAATAACAATAAAAAAACAATTAAATAGTAATAAACTTTTAACCCGAGGCATGTGTTACACACAGTTTCCTTAAAACAGATTCGCCCCCTCACCGTATGTGCTTGATGTATAATTTGAGCGTCTGCTTCACAGGATACAACGGTAGAACAATAAAATCTGAGCACCACAGATTTGACTCCGACGAATTGAGTTAGTGCCCGAACAATATCACCACAAAGATTGAAAAATAAAACTGAAAACGAAGCAAAACTCGAACTGTATGCAGATGAATTTTCAGATGAAATTCTTGTATTGAAAACTGGAAAAAATCGAGATATATAAAGACTTGGATCTTATAACTTGTCATTCACTTCATGACAATTAGCATAGGAGTTTTGGAGTTTCAAAAAATGAAAAGTTAGTTGAAAAAATAAAAATATAGCAAAACGTGGATATTCGTGTACGCAGGTCGCGCCTGCACACAAGTTTAAGGTCCGTACCTCATTTCGGTCCATGATTTGTACCCCCCTATGCGTGCACGTGGAGAGAGCATCTATGCTACACATGATTACACCATTCTAAAGTGTAGTCCTTTATAAAGTGGTTTTAGTTTTCATCCACTTCCTATGTGGGATAAAATCATTATTTTAGTTTTTCCACCAACATTTTTTTTCCTACCAACATACACTCCTTTTAAATGACATACTTTGAGTTTCAATATCTCATTCACTCGAACATCAATTTTGGCAAATAAATATATGATTTCGATGTACTCACAGAGGAGAACACAAATCAATCTTTATTTTCGAAAAATACTAAACTGATCTCACTCAAAAATCATGCCAAAATCAGTCGTTATCTCATTTTTTCCAACAGTCTAGCAGTGCTGCAGGTGGGGATTGAGTGGATGGTAGTGGGGTTGAGAAGATTGAAGTTTTTTTTTTTACATTTTAGGTTTAAGACCGTAGTGCAATTTATCCACTTTTAATTTTAAACTAGCGTTGCCATTTATGNAGTGCTGCAGGTGGGGATTGAGTGGATGGTAGTGGGGTTGAGAAGATTGAAGTTTTTTTTTTTACATTTTAGGTTTAAGACCGTAGTGCAATTTATCCACTTTTAATTTTAAACTAGCGTTGCCATTTATGAGATTTTAATGAATGTTATCCTAGTTTTTTAATCAACACATAAAAGCCAATAAAAACATATTATGACTTTAAATAGTAAGTTATTTTATCACTTCATTCGTTCATACATTCTAAAAATCTTGACTGCACCTTTAAAAACAAGTAGGATCATCAAAAAACGTACATTTATAATTTATTGTAACATAACAATAACCTACAAAATTTGAGACGGAGAAACCATTGGATAACATTGTTGGGTCCGTCATTAAATATTTCTGCAGGTTTTTCTTGAGACAACAATGACAAGACAGCTCAAGAATTAATGTTCAAAACTAGCAAATCTCTATATCAGAATTTCATTACATTAATTAATTTAACATCTAATATTAATGAAAAAAAATACTTTTATTAATTATATTTGTTCCCTCGCCATCACTTAAAGACAGAAGGAAAATGGGAGGGCCATATTTCATTAATGTCCTTTATTTCGAAAAAAAATTGTCAATTCCCCCAACTACTTTTTCTCCACCGACTGTATGATGTACAAAGGAATCTTTAAAGAAACCCTATAATTATGGCCCTATGAAAGTATCAATTTGAATTATACAAGAAGCTGTTTCGGCCCGGAGTGCATATAGTGTCGAAATTCCAATTGGTCCAGCCGGAAAGTGGGAAAAACTTTTTTAGGTAATTTTTTTTTTTTTGCATTGGAAATAAATTCTATCCCCCAATTACAACAAGTTCTATTCATTTAATGGACAATTTTCATGAAAAATAAAGACAAACGAACACCAAAAGATCCAAAATTTCAATATTTTTCAGGTGAAAAATTATACCAATCAAACACGATTAATTGACAATTCTCAATAAAACAAGTTTTAGGCAATTCAATTTCCTAAAATTCATTTTCTTTCTACTCAATTCCATTCTTGTAATAAAACGGACCCTTAATAATTTAAAAAATGTTAATACAAAATTATCTGGTTGATTAAGACTGACAAGTAAAGAGTGAAATGAATTTATGTTGGTTAACTCCAATCAGGATAGGCTCGATACATCTTGCATCATATGATTTGTTCAAGTTTTATTATTCAACAATTAGAAAGGGTTGACGTCTCTGTATATAAATTTTTTACAGGATTTATATTCACTTTTTATTTGCCATCTATAAACAGCTCTATCGCTTCATTCATATATAAAAGTGCACAAGTTCGGAAAAATACTTTTGTACCAAATTAATATTTTAAATTGTCCTTCAGTTGGGTATATATATGCGTATCAATTTTGTTCAAAAAAAAGTGAGTAACATCTAATCTGAATTTTTCTCATCTATCTAAAGTGCCAATGCTTTTGATTCTTCTGGTCCCCTGAGCAACTTGGAAGGAATTCAAGAAAAACACGGGCATATGTTTCTGATAATATTTAGTAAATCAAGCAGTGATTTTTTATTTTTCACTAACGGCTTGTCCGGAAGTTTTGGGGTACCAATTATTATTTTTTAAAGTATTTATTTCGATTGTTTATGAGGAGCTCGATTTTGCATAATTTTTAAAATAGACCAACTCATTCTTGATATATATATATATATATATATATAGTAGGCACACAGATTAAATGTGTACGTCACTTAGTCCCTATTTGGTGTGGATTAAAAATTTGAATAAAAAATTAAGTCAAAATTAACAATTGATTTTAATAACAAATTTCATAGGATCTATAACTTTTATAAAAATTTTATTCACACATTTCATTAACAATTATCTAAAAGTTTGTTTTTTAGCTACACCAAACACGAGCTTAATGATATTTTCAATTTATTATTTTTTGATTGAATTTTTTCTCATAAGGAATTTCTACTTGTAACTTTATATTTATAAGTAACTTTTTGTCTTATTAGTAGTATTTTTTACATCATAAACAATTACATAAAAGTAACTTTTTATTTTATAAGTGATTATTTATTTATAAAGTACTTTTTGCTTAAGTAAATTTTCAGTTATTATATCTTTTAGTATTTATAAGCAATTTTTTATGTATAATTTAATTTTTATCTTTTAAAATAATTTTCTAGAGGTAAAATTAGAAGAAATTTTGAAAATGCCCAAAAACTACTTATTCGGTGGGTTGAAAAATAGTGCCTAACTTACACGACATTAATTTTTGGTAATTTCTTAAACAATTCATTCAGTGCTTCAACAAAACTATCAAATATTAATTTTTCCAACAAAATATCCCCTGTAAACGTTTTATTTTGCGATATACCCCGTACCTATTAGAAATCGTAGAAAACTCCCATATTTTAAATGTTTTGTGCGAAAAACACCCATGTCGTCAGCATCGGTCTAGTGTGTCGTTAAATCCCAGGAAAAATGGGAGAAAATGGATAAATAACAAAGGGCAAATGCATCAATTTATGTTTTCGTCTTTAATAGTACACTCCCAACACGAAGAGGAGGGTTTTGTTCAAGACGAAGCCACACAAAGGTTGAGAGGATTCCGGTTGCTAACTCACATTATACGGTCAATTCCTTGTTTACCCACAATCGTAGAGGTTTCCTCGAGGTGTTCTGAAGTCTGAACAACTGTCATTCTTCAGCGAATGTACATTAAGTTGTGGAAGCGGGTTTTTATTTTTAAAAAATGTGTGCGTGAAATTTGTGAAATCGTTGAATACGATATTGAAATTAGTTGTTTTTTTGGTATGTTTACAGTTTGACTGTGATTATCAGGAATGGATGTTCCAAGATTCAGAGGGTTTGAAGAAGCTCTTGTGTATGGTAAGTTGCTTTGTTTTTACGATTGAAGAAATAAAGGATTTTGGTTCAGATTGTTTGCGTGTTTTGTTGGAATTTTGTTGTTAAAGGTGTGTGCATGTTGTATGCTGTGGGTTTTGAAATGATTTATGTACTAACCCTTGTTCACATTATCATCAAGCCGGATACATATACTACTTTACAATGACTATGTACACTGGTGCTGTCTTCTTTCATAAGCCGAATAATGTCAAGTATGAGTACGATACGGTGATATTTGTGGACTTTATGATGGCTAAATACTTCAATAGGGAATGGGTCCAGGCTCTTGAGTACGTTTGTAGTGACTTTGGACCTTTAGAATTTTACTTTAGGATGCGGAAAAGTAAATTGGGTATTGCTTTGAGGAGATTGCGCAATGAATCTGATGTGAGGGAGATGTTGAAGGACCTTTAAGGACATAGGTTGCTTGAGATTTATGTAGTTGTGCCTAGCCAGATAGCAGCTTTAGCGCAAGAACCATACCATGAACCAGTGCTTGAGGTCCCAGAGAGTAGTGCCTATAATAAGGGGGTGAAAGTACCACAGAAAGTTGCTATATCCCAATGTTTGATGGAGATGAAGGTGGTTTAGGTGACGTGAACATTGGTAACTTTGTGCCTGAAAATATAGAGGAGGTGTGGTTGCAAATTGAGGAAACACTCACGTATAAAGTTGGAGTTGGTACTTTTCAACAGGATCGGCATGAAGAGAACCAGTAGATTGTTGAGGAGGTCCTGGACGATTGAATGGGAAATGACACTGAAAGCTTTGTGCAAAGAGATTACGAGGTTGAGGAACAAGCTAATTTTGGTTCTGATTTTGGTTTTAGATTGCACGATGGGTAAGAAATTAGAGACTCGGACACTGACTAAAGATGAGTTGCGTAGTTTGGATAGTGAAGAAGATGAAGGAACAACATCCAAACAACAGAGAGGACGAACGGATGAATCAATCCATCTACTGACGAACAACCAAATTTCCGAAAAGGTTGTCAAAACCGCCCCTTATATTCTAATAAGTTTTCGATAATACACCTTATTTATTCAATACGTTTTGATATAATCCCCCCCATATAAAATGATTATGTTGTAAAACCCCCTTCAAAAAATATTTATTTTGTTTTATGACCGTCATTTTTTTTTAATTTTGTGGGCTACAGGTACGACGTTCGACACGAAAGCAGTTTTGAAACGGGTATTAACTGAGCATTCTGTGATATCAAATCAAGAGATAAGGTATGCCAAAGACAAATGGTATATATTGCGAGTAGTATACAAGGAAAAGTCATGTGGATGGCTGTTGTACGCAAGCAAAGTGAAAGATTCAAACAGTTTTGTGGTGAAAACTTACAATAGTGATCACAGTTGTGCACTGGTATACCGAAACAAGCAGCTAACTCCGAAGTACTTAGCACATAGGTACTTGTCTTCATTGAAGGCTGATCCTAATATGTATGTGAACACATTTTTCGATAAAGTTAAAAGGGACAATTTGGGAGACGTGAATAGGTGGCTGTATTATAGAACCAAAGACTTGGTAATAAAGACATTACGTGGCGCTGTGGTGACCACTACAAAATTTTGTGGGATTATTGTGAGCATCTGAAACATACAAATGTTGGTACAAATATACAGTTGGAGGGTCATAGTGGTGAGTTTAAAAGATTTACTTATGTCTAGGAGCACTGAATGTGTGTGGGATTCACGGGTGGATGTAGAAAGGTGATAGGGCTGAATTGCTATTTTTTGAAAACAGACTTAGGGAGGGGGGGGCAATTATTGACAGTGGTAGGTGTAGATGGTAATAATGGGGTTTATCATATAGCGTATGTCGTAGTGGAGGTTGAGAATTGGAAATGGTTTTTGAAGTTGTTGAGAGATGATTTGGTCATAGTTGACAACCACAACTGGGTTTTCATGTCTGATAAGTAGAAGGGGCTTGTACAAGCTCTTGAACAAATATTTGAATATGCCGAGCATCGTACCTGTATGCGACATCTTTACAACAACTTCAGTGCAACATATAAGGGCCTCACATTGAAGAATTTACTCTGGGCAGCAGCAAGAGCTACAACTAAAGCTGCATGGGTGACACATATGACTTCAGAGTCCTTCAACTCGACCATCTTGAGTGCATGGGAGAAGCATATCTTTTCAATGTTAGAGGAGATTCGAATGTACTTGATGCGACGAATCGTGGCAAGGATGGAGACATGTAACAAATGGAAAGGAGTCGTAGGATCAAGAATAATGAAAATCACTCATAAAAATAAAACTCTATCGCGGTCTGAATATGTTGACTATTTGGGGAACCAAAAATTTCAAATACGGCACCATGAAATTCAAACTTTGTGTACAGTTAACCTTACTGCTAGGACTTGTTCATGTCGGCTATGGCAGTTAACGGGTATACCATGCAACCATGTCATTGTGGCACTATTATCACGGGGCATACAGAATGTCACAGATTATGTGGATGATGTGTATAAGAAAGAAGCGTACGTTCGGATGTATACACTGACAGTATTCCCAGTGACAAGCTCAGATACATGACCGAACGTCGAGCTTAATCCCTTAAAACCACCTGTATACACTAAGAACGTTAGGAGACCGAAAAAGAAGCTGGCGAATGGAGGCAAGTGAAACGTCCACACCGTCCAACACAACGGCATTTGCTGATGAACCTTCATCTAGGATAGGAATGGTGATGAGGTGTTCTTTATGTGGTGCTTCTGGGCACAACAAAAGGAAGTGCAGAGGAAGGGAATCACCAGCTGCAAGCTGAAATGCCTTTTTTTTTTTTGGTCCTGATTTTTGGTGTTTAGGTGTAATGCTTTTTTGTTTGTATTCCATATTAATGTGAACAATTCTTATTATTAACTAGTAATATTTGGTGTCGATATACAACTTTTGGTGTGGATGTCCTACTTTTGGCGTGCGTAATATTGAATTGGGATTGGGGATTATAGGGTTATACTTTGCAATCTTCATGAATCTAAGGTTGATTTCGTACAAAAGCCATAGAAAACAAAGTTTAGATGTCTCATATTTAGAATAATATAGGGTTGTATAACACATTTTTATACGTTTCCAAATTCAATATATAGGGGGAGTTTTCGCAACCAATTCAAAGAACAAGACTTGTCGTACAGTCATTACCAATAAACAACTAGATGATAAGAGATGAAATAAAGGATAAAATAGAAGATGAAATTGGAACATCATATTGAACATCTAACTTACAGAACTTGAACAGGAAATCACAACATTCACTAACATCCATTCAGTACACACATCTACAAGAAGATCAAAGCTTTATTTTCCGCCAAAAACCCACATCACTACACACCCACCCACCCAAAAACCCAAAACCTAAATCTAAAATCACTGCTCTGCCTCTACAATTCCAACAGCTGCTGTTTTAGTGCATTCCTGGATCTCAATAGCCCATGTATGATCTCCACAGATCTATTGCACATGGGTGGGTCAAACCATGAGAAGTACCCACAACCTCCATTTTGCTGTAGAAAACTGAAAAAATATCAGAGCTTAAGGATACTCGATAAAAAATCAATTCAAAAATTGTGTTCAGATTTTCACTACCAACCGTCGTGTACATGTGAAGAACCTTCTTCCCAGGTTCGCTACCGTCCACGAAATCTTCAGCTCAATCTCCATTCTGCATCTGCACAGATGGGACTCCATCGGAACTAAGAGTCCAGTGTTGCAGCTATGTAAACAAGAAATGAAGTGGTGTCAGGTAATGAAATAAGGGACATAAAAACCCCCATCTTCGAGTTGGGAGGGTGTTACGCATTTGCCATTTGTTATTTATCCATTTTTCCTCCTTTTTCCTGGGATGTAACGGCACACCAGACATATGCTGACAATAGGGGTGTTTTTCGTACAAAATATGAGGGTTTTCTACGATTTCCAATAGGTAGGGATATTTTGCTATTAATCCTTTTGAACATCTTATAAATGGGTGCCCAAAAAACGATCAAACCAGTAGAAAAAAAAACCTTCTAAGGAGGACTTAAATTATCCCTTTGACTTTATTCCAATAAAAATTATTTGTTTTTAATGTTTTCACTTTTCACTCTTTTGTGAATATTTATATATGTAGTTATAATTGTTCGTGATGTAAAATGGTTATTAATTCAGTGAATTTCTACTATGAAACCAGAAGGATTGCTAAAAAAACGTTATTTGGATTTCCATTAATAAGTTAAGAATAAATTAATTCATGAATGTTTCATCTTTCTTAATTTTTTTATGCTATACTGAAATCAGAAATTTTTAGCGATGAAAGTTGAAATGATAATATAGATTTTGATGGGGAAATCTTTACACAAAATGCTATTTATTTATTTTTCATCATGTTTTCATTTGCATCCTTTAAGTTCTACTTTTATTTGCATCCTGAGATGAGAGGTTGGTAAATAGTTGTCTTGTTTAACAAAGCAAATTTTTAAAGAAAGATAATACTCTTTTTATCCACGTAGGCTTCAATCTCTTCCAATAAATGAGGAAATTACATATAAATGGGTATTTAATTTTTTCAATTCAAAAATCAAGTGTGAGTTTTATTTAACAAAAAAATAAAGTATTATAATCTTATAAAATTTACCCACCCACCCCAACCTCTGTACAAAACCTACATTATTTCCCCAACTCCGTCTCTTCTCTCTATCTATCTCTTTACCCTCTCTTTATACACCCTTCACATAATTGTCCGTTCTCAATTCTCCCTTTCAGAAGGCGACAACATCGGCGTTGTGAGCGTCAAAGCTCTGCGCACAGCCTTTATACACCCTTCACACAATTGTCCGTGCTCAATTCTCCCTTTCAGAAGGCGACAACATCGGCGTTGTGAGCGTCAAAGCTCTGCGCACAGCGTGCAACAACGATGATGTCACTACACCTGGCCTTGGCCTTGCAAATCGTCATTGCAGGCGTTGTGTTACTGGTGTATGTTAAGGTGGTGTGTTCGGGCAGGTGGTGATGGTGGTGTATAAGAAGTGGTGATGGTAGATCTATGTTCGGGCAAGTAGCGATGTGTAGGAGGTGGTGATGGTGGATTTGAGGTGCTCATAAAGTCTGATAATTGTGGATCAATGTCCACAGGATCACATGTCTCATGTAACTGGTCATATGTCAAAGTTAATAGGAAACAATCACAAATTCAAGAGATCTTGTGACATGCCATTGATTTCTCCTACCTCAGTAACCCAAACTAGTCATAAATTTAATTCACCATATTTCGACGGTAAAAATTGAAGTTATTTGTTTCGGTAAGTACTGTGTAATTTACACCAGGTGTTGTTTTCCAATTCTCAATTTTAAGAATTAGATTTAAATTATGCCAGCACTGCTAATTCACGCCTGATCGGGATCAGATCATCAATGAAGAGGTGTAGAAATTTATAGAAACGGCTATATGCAGAAGTCTACTACCCATACTAGCTTGATAATTTTGTCGTGGTGAAAAAGAAGAAGTGTAAATGATGACTCTACATAGACTTAGAGGATTTAAATAAAGCTGATAGCTTTTCTCTGTCATATATTGACATGATGGTCGATGTGACAGTCAGATATGAATTTTTAAGCTTCATGGACTCCTTTTTCTATTACATTCAGATTCTGATCCACCTAACTGACCAAGAGAGATCTTCTTTCGTGATGGAGCGAGGTACATTCTACAACAAGGTTATACCATTTGGACTCTAGATTGCTGGAGCAACATATCAACGACTAGTGAACCATATGTTCGTTGATTAGCTTAGAAAATCTCTAGAAGTCTACATTGACGATATGCTGGTGCAGTTTGGGATTACAGAGTAACATATAGACTACCTCAAGCAATCCTTCAAGGTTCTAAAAAAGTACAACATGAAACTCAATCCATCCAAGTATTTATTCGAAGTATCTTCTGGGAACTTTCTAGGTTACTTGGTGACCTAGTGAAAGATCGAGGTAAACTTGGATCAAATCCAATCAATGATTAACATTACATATCCAACTTGCATCAAGAAAATTCGAAGGCTTATTGGAAGATTTGCAGCTCTTAACAGGTTCATCTCTCGTTCTTCTAAGAAATGCCAGAAGTTCTAAAACATATTGAAGAAAAACAAAACTTAAGATTGGACTCCAGCATGCAAAGAAGCACTTCAGCAACTCAAACAATACTTAACTTCACCCCCACTCTTGTTCAAACCAAAGGACAAGTAACAACTCTACATGTATTTGGTGATATTGAAGACAACTATCAATGCACTCCTGGTTCGTGAATAAGATGGATAGTAACCCCCCATTTACGATGTTAGCAAGTCATTATTGGATGTAGAAACTAGCTACAGTCCATTGGATAAATTAGCTTTGTCAATCGTCAATGCAGCTCGAAAGCTAAGGCCTTACTTTCAAAGCTATTTGGTAATTGTCATGACCTTAGGCGAGGCAATGGTCTGACCGAGCCTATTCAAGCCCATTGCCCATGAGCTCGATTCGTCTTAAAGGGCCAAGCTCGCCTTATTTTTCTTAAAACCCTCATTTTTTTTTTGGATTTAGAATCGGCTAATTAATTTTCGAGTAGGAGGAGCTAAGATTGTATATGAACAACTCGTTACGTATACAATTTTTTAAAAAAAGAATATTATTAAGAAATAACAAAGTATGAATATGACGAAATTCAATGTAATTTACCTGACTATACGCAACTTTGGCACTCTCATTTTGTATTCAATAATGAGCGTCATTTCAATCCTTTATACATGTTAATTTCCCAAAATGTCTTATTTGAGTCGGTTTCTAACATGGGACAAAATTCGACTGCCTGCACTAAAAGTAGACCCCGATACTATAGTATTAAGCTTGGGTATTAGTAGATCACATCAATCACAGAAACAATGGGATATTTGTGTTTCTGAAATCTCCAAAATTAAGTAAATTGAAAGTCATTGCATCAGCTGGATCTACGATCCTAAGTACTCGATGATTAAAATATCTATTTAATTATGCAGGGATTCCAATTGGTCATGCATTTGATGTACTATGATTATATGTAGGAGACATGCTGGAAGAACTTTCATCAAATATTTCATTCCTAAATTCTATAAGTAAATGAAATATTTCCTCATCTTCTTCTTCAAGATTATTATTAAGGGAGAGTGCGAGGGTGTCCAACTAACATTTGCACCCAATCGTCGTGCATATAATTCGTACATCGAAGTTAAAGTTCTCAAAATTAGAATATGTGATAGAAGCTTCAAAATCTAAAGCATTTATGATTTTTCTTATAACATATTTCGTACCTCAAATTATATCTAGGTCCA
>CAIGRR010516556.1:0-11072 GCA_903798365.1 Fraxinus sp. 1973-6204
CTTTCAGTACTCGTGTACTTGCGCTTCTTGGAAGCATTTTGTCTGTTTCTAATTGTAAATCTTCGCCAGTAAATACACCCATTTTTGGGACTTTGTCTCAAGAGGTCCGTTCCTTACACAATCGTCTGATTTTTGTTTAATTGTTAGCGAACTAAAAATGCGCGAAACAAATATAAAGTTCAAGTGTGGAATAAAATGCAACCACTAAGCAAATTTAATTAAATGGGTGGTTAAAATTTACAAATTTCTCATTTTCATTTTTTATTACTATTATGTGAAATTAAATCAAGTAATTATTTTTTTAAAAAAACCATTTTTTAAATCAATGACACCACTTCAGAGAAAAAAAATTCTACATTTTTCTTTTTAGTCTATCGGGTCAATGATCACAGCCACATTTTGCATTTTCATGTCTGTCAATATTATTCACCCTCGAAAAATATATAAACTATTGTCAAAATATTACTCACAATGTTTTATCACCTTTTAGTATTATTTTCATATTAATTTGATTGTATAATCTTAAAATACAATGATTTCTTTATAATTTCTCAATTCAAATGGGGAAAATGAGTAGTTGGGCCATTGTTTTTAAGATTTTGGGCCTTCTCTTTAGTTGGGCCATTTTAAAAAACAATGGCCTACTGAGTGAATTCAATTAGGCATAAAATATAGCCCAATGCCCATAGTCATTTTTTTTTAGAGAAAATTATCTAAAACCCTTCTTTTCAAGATTACAATTCAAAATTAAGTAGATAAAGTTTTACATTTCAAAAATCAGGTGGTAATGAGGATTATTCATTATAATTAATAAAATTTTAAATCTACCTATTTCCTCTCCCACCACCCACATTCATTCCCAAATCCATTAGAATCAGAAAACCCTATTTCATCNTTATTAATTAATATTATAAAACTAAAAATTAATGTATATACACTCCACCCCACTCCACACACTCCCCCGATTTTAAATCACCCGCTCACTTCTCTCTCTCTCTCTCTCTCTCTCTCTTAGTCTTCCTTGGTGATGGCGGTGTAGAAGGGCAGTGGCAGTGGTGCCGATCTTGTGATGGGTAATCGGTTGGTCGCGGTGATGGTGGCGGATCTTGCGGCGGCTTCTATCATCCTCGTTCCTGCGTGATTTTCTAGACCAAATTCAGATCGTTGGGCTGTAAATTGGAGTTGACCCATTGCTAGGTTAGGTGCGCCATGAGGTGGGAAGACGACCCAGGTGGTCCGCGACCGTGGGTTGACCGAATGGCACGGAATCAGCATTTTTCAGACCTGCCTGTAGCAAGTTTGCGAATGCGAGAATTTCTGTGTCTAATTCAGATTTATGGAAGGCTATTTGGGATAAATTATGGCCATGGTTGGGGTCGTCGGGTTGTGGGCAGTCGGCCGGAGGAGTGTTGTGTTGCGATTCCGGCAGTTTTCGTATTTTCAACAGAGAATCTCAACAACATCTGTTTAGTGTTTATTACTTTATGTACACCCACAATGCTTCCCTCATGAACCCTCCCCAGATCTCACAATATACTCTTGCAAGTATAATTACATGCATATGCAGAGATTGACACAGAGTTGTAGGTATATGTGTTTGTTTAATTTCTGGTTTTTTTGACTTTTTAATTGATTATTAATGGTTGGGGTAGAAGTAAGTGGTGGGAATATTGATATATTTCCATGGCTAAAATCTTTGCCAGTAGCTCCAGAGTACCACCCAACCCTAGCTGAGTTCCAAGATCTGATTTCTTACATTTTCAAGATCAAAAAGGAAGCCTCCAAAAATGGGATTTGCGAAATAATCCCTCATGTGCCGGCACCGTCTAAGAAGACTGCCATTGCCAATTTAAACAAGTCCCTTTTGGAGATAAATCCTCTCGGTAAGTTAGTAGTTAATTTTCAAGGCAGATGTATGTAGTTGAAATTTAGCATCCTTTGTTTTTAAAGTTTATGTCGACAATTGATATGCTCTATATTACATGTTGGGAAGTGTTATAGGTGAACATTACTAAAAGTAGTATATTTTAGTGGATAACTTTTTATTGCTAAAATTGCCTAGAAGTTCAGGAAACTATAGTGATATGCTTCTGCCTTCTCAATTCATATATTTTTGGTTGTAAATGGATATGTTCTCTTCTACATTCTGGTGGGAAGTGTTGTGTTGCGATTTCGACAATTTTGGCATTTTCAGGCAGCTGATTTTGATTGTTAATTTCTCTCACATTCTTGGATGATACATGTCATTAGGTAGATATATGAAGCAAATTTTGACAGTTTTTCAAGAGAAAAATTATTGTCACGAGACAATTGTTGATATGATAGACAATTTTAATGATCTTAAAAGATAGTTCGACTAATGAAGACAAGCACTGGGTGATTTGTGTGTGACAGAAGAAATGATGAAATATGTGATGGTGCGGTGTGGGTGATAGAAGAGAGGGTTATGATCGATTGTGATCAGTTCTGTGTTAATTGTAACCGATTATGACTCGTTGTGATCAATTATGTGTTAATTGTGACTGGCTGTAACTTGATCACATACTGTCACAATTAAGATTCATTTGGTCACAGACAGTCACACTGATTATAAATTTGATCACAATTAGTCACAGATGACATGTCAGTGACTTGATATTTTAAATTTTTGAAATTTTTTTGTAAGGTAAGGTAGGTAGATCCATGGATTGGTGGTGTGATTTTCAATTTTTAATATCTGAAAATTTTTTGGAAGGTAGGGTGGGGTGGGGTGGGGCGATTTTCATATTTGAATTTCTGAAAATTTTTGGTGGGGTGGGATGGTATGGGTCCGTGGGGTTGTGTGATTTTCAGATTTGAATTTCTGAGAATTTTCGGTTTGGTGGGGGTGGGGTGGGGTGGGGTGGGGTCTGGGGGTGGTGTGATTTTCAAATTTGAATTTCTGGAAAAAAAATTGGGGTGGGGGTGGCCGTGTGGGGGTGAGGTAGTGTATATATATATATATATGGAATTAACACCTGAATTTTGAAATAATTTAACAAGTTTGTTAATTTTGAAATGTGATTTTAATATATAAGATTTATGTATTGTTCCCTTTTTTTTTATGCGAGTCACGACATTTCACAACCACGGAAAGACAAAGGCCCAATTCCAAACCCTATATTCTACGTCCCCTCTCGAGTCCTGAGTCCCATTGTCACCCACTCCTATATCCGCAAGACCGATGGATGCATGCCGCCACTGTCGATAAGTATTCCTTTACGAATTAAAGGCTTTACCGAATTACACTTCAAGCATTGTTTTATGCTTATTATATAAATGTTATGATACAATGAATTTCACAAGTATTGATTTGGAAATTCGCCTGGGAAGCTACCTTTTCACTTCCAGAGACTCGTTCGAGAAATTACCCAGGACTTCAATTCAAGGTACATTGATAAGTGATAATGTAACTTGTGCTTTTTATTTTTATTTTTATTTTTTTTATTTTTTATGTCAATACATTTTAAATAGTATGATGTTAATTTTAGAACTTGAAGTTGAAGTGTTATTTTAATTGTATATGTATTTATCATTTGATTAGAGAATTATTATTTTGATTAATGATGATTTACGATTTATGAAAATTAGAGAATTTTTGGATTTGTGGATATGAGATGTTTGTGATAAATGATAAATTAAAGAATTTGTGAATATGTGGTATTTGTGATAAATGAGAAATAGGGAAATTTGTGAATATGTGGTATTTTTTATAAATGATAAATTGAGGAATTTGCGGTCTGTGATAAATAATAAATTGTTGTTGGAAATGAAACTTGATGATAGTTTAAAATTAAGTTTAATTTATACTTAATCAGTTTAAAAACAACTTATATTCTCTTTGAAAATGATGATAAATTTATTATTTTTGTTCAATGAAAAACTTAAATTTGAAATTAACTTTAAACGAGACGGGTAGTGGGGCGGAGACTATATTTCTCGTACCCGCCTCGTACCCACTTCTGGGTAATGACTCTCGTCCCGTCCCCCTCCTCGTTCCCCGTCCCATTTGGGGTGGGTCCGTACGGATATCGAGTTGAACGAATTTTTTTGCTATCCTAGGAGATGGAGATTCTTTGCTTTCAATTTTGGTTGATGAGTCTCGTGATAATTCTTTAAGGGAACAAATGGTAGTTGTTTTGAGGTTTGTAAACAAAAGTGGGCTAGTGAATGAGCATTTTTTGGACATTTCCTGTGTTACTGATACTTATGTCTAGTGGAGGATGCCAATGATGCAATTTTTTCTACACATGGGTTGAATAAATCTAGCCTGAGAGGTCAAAGTTATGATGGAGCAAAACAATATGTCATTGTTTTGCTCAGCCAACTACTGTTGGCAATTGTTTCTATGGCACGTAGGAATGATATGTTTTGTGACATATTTAACATGCTTGCTATTCTTGTGAATTTGGTTGATGCATCGTGTAAGCGTGTAGATGTTCTTCGAGCAATTTAATCATTCTGAGGTTCTGGAAAAGCTTAATATTGGGGAATTTTGTGGTGACAATGGTAAGTTTCAAGAAGGAGTTCAGGTTGCCCAGGTGATACTAGATGGTGCTCACATCTACTAGCAATTACTTGTGTTATTAATATGTTTAATGCTATCATAGATGTTCTTGAGAATATATCTAAAGTGACATCAATTCAGATCAGAGTTCAATCAAGACAGGAGATTACTATGCAAGATTTTGAGTTTATGTTCAGTCTCCACTTTATATTTGAAATTCTTGTAATTACAGATGATCTTTTAGAAGCCTTATAGAAAATTGATCAAGATATTTAGAATGATATGACGTTATTGGATTTTTGTAAGCGTACATTGCTGAACATGAGGGACAATGGTTACGATAATTTGTTAACTGAGGTGATTGAGTTTTGTGTTGATAGATATATTTTAGTGTCCAATGTGGAGGATATTATAGGATTAAGTGGGCGAGCTATGTGTGCATCTCAACAAGTAACTTATGTTGATTTGTATTATCATGTGATAGACTCAGTCTTACAAGAGTTGAATGATCATTTTCCAGAGACAACTACTAAGCTCCTTACTTGCATTTCATGCTTTAAGTCCAAGAGCTTCATTTGGGAATTTTGATAGGGCTAAATTGCTATGTCTTGTACCGTTATGTCTTTTGAACTTCAATAGTGAAGAGCTCTTATTATCGAGACCTCAACTTTACAAGTTTTTTATGCTTGTGAAAAGGGACGAAGTTTTTTTTAACATCAATAGCATATCTTATGTAGCTCAGATTGAAACAAGAAGTTCTTGTTATTTTTCACTAGTGTATAGGCTTATCGCCTTTGTTATGATACAACCCGTGACAACTACAAGTGCTGAAAGGGTTTTAACTGCTATGAATCCAATGAAAAGTGACTTGTACAACAAAATGAGATATAACTGGTTGAATGACAATTTATTGATTTATATAGAAAAACAGATTTTTTGAAAAATTGAGAATGAGGCAATCTTACAACGCTTTCAAAGTATGAGACCCTGAACAATGCAGTTATTTGAGCTTACAGTTACATAGTGAGGTTGTATCATTTGTTATTTTTAGTTGTTATTTTGGATTGTATTGAATTATATTTTCATATGTATATGATTTTTATGTTTTGGTGTATTTGCATATAGATTGATGAATCTTTGATATTATTTAATTAAATATTAATAAATGATATTGTTATTATAGCCGTTGACTGTCGATGGTCAATGATCAACGATCAACGACCTCTCTAACTGACCTCCAATCCGCCAGGGATCTTTGCTATGATATTAAGCCAATACCAAATGCCTAACATTTTGAATAAAAGCTGAGAATTCAGCACAAATGTTTTAATAAAGGAAATTGCAATTGTGTCCCTAACTTTTGCATAAGGTACACTAAAAATTAAAGGATGGTTTCTTTTTTCCTCTTGTTATTTTGATTTTAAGACTTTTGGACCAATTTGACATATACGTAAATATCTTGTATTTTATGAACTATCACGAGACAAGTTACATTTAAACTCATGATTAATTAACTAAAGTGCCACAAAAATATTTATTGATTTTATTAGTAAGCGATTACGCTATTCAAAAACTTATTTCATGATTATTACAAAAATATAGAAAAAAAAACCTTGTGTCATGAACTTGGTCTGCAATTACATTTATTTAAGGTGGTTATATTAACACTATATTTTTTATTTGTTACAAAACATTTTGATTGCAATTAAAGTTCTCGATCTTTTCTTATTGAAGCACTTACGTTCTTAATTTTTTTCATCAAATTTTGATCTTCAATCTCCTATAATTAGCACATCTTGTCCTTGATTATGATTTTTCTTCGAATATCATGAGTTTATTTTTATTCTGCACTTTTATATTTATATTTATTCTTTCTTTAAAAATATGTGGACAAATAACTACTTAACTTATTTATTTGTTCATTAAGGGCGTGTTCGGTAGAGATTAAAATCGGATTAAAATTGAAAAATTAGTCGTTATTGTTGACTTTTATTAGACGAGTGAGACTCAATAACGGTCGTATTTTTAATTTTAATTGAATTTTAAGTTGTACCAAACAAGCTCTAACTATAAATACCAAAACNTAACTTATTTATTTGTTCATTAAGGGCGTGTTCGGTAGAGATTAAAATCGGATTAAAATTGAAAAATTAGTCGTTATTGTTGACTTTTATTAGACGAGTGAGACTCAATAACGGTCGTATTTTTAATTTTAATTGAATTTTAAGTTGTACCAAACAAGCTCTAACTATAAATACCAAAACTCCAACTATATTTTTTTATATTTTAATTTATCATTTTATTAGCATTCGATATAGAAAATAAAGAAGACATAATTCATAAATCAAATTTATCAGTATTATTGTGTTAAATAAAAACTAAATAAGATTGGTTGAATAATATAAAAATTATATAAGTCGTATTGTTATTTATATATCTTAATTTTTATTCATGTTTTCCAAATCACAAAACAATTGCATATACTTAGAGCAATTGTTGAACTTTTTCCTTTTCATGAAATCTTGACATGACTATAATCATCATATATTCAGTGTCTGTTTGTTTCCGCTTTTAAGCAGAATCCTACCGTTGCCCATGGAATTGAGCCGCAATGTTTGACTAGGTTCTCTCATAGTGATTCCCAATATTTTGAAAAAAAAAAAAGGGTAAAAATATTGATTTTTTTGTTAAAAGAATTTGAAAGAGACAGGGGCTTAGTAAACTTAAAATAAATATTATTAAATAAATGTATGAGACCCATTCGCACATTTTACCAAACTACAGTTCTTTTTTCCTAATTAAAATTATGAGTAATTCGAAAAGGACCGATTTTGCCCAAAATACATAGGTTAAAACCATTTTCATGCTGAAGGCAAAATTTAGTAATCATTTACGCTGATTTCGCAGGAAAGTCATGGATGCATATCGAGACAACTTCCACGATCACCCTCACAAAATTAAGTTCATATTGACATTTTGCAATGACATTTTGCATAATAAGTTATTTTCACGAGTAATTGATACAAAATGTACCTATCTATTTTCCTCATTATGCAAATTATTTTTGTAATTTCATTTTTAGTATCTGAACCCTTAAATCAACATTTCATTACACAAAATGTCAATGCAATCTGATGGCTCCATCATATGGACACGTGCACTCTACTCAAGTATTTTGGTAAGAGCAATTTGGTCAAGACACTAAATTAATCATTTTTTTCCTGTTTAATCTTGTTCGTTATGAATTAGTAATGTTGGGGAAATATTTTAGACCCAAATATGCGGAATTAAAACAATCAACAAAAAAAAGCAACAAGTCACTATTTATTGATTCTAGATGATAAAGATTATTAATTCAATTAAATCCTAATTAAACAATCACATAAACATTCTGATCAAAAGAAATGAAAAAGTAAATAACACCAGAAATTGATGACGAAGGTAAACCCCTTGAAGAACTCTTCACAAGGATTAAAAATTTCTAGGCAAACATGACCAAAAAGATCCAGTAAAAAAGTTAACTTACAATTGGTCTAGACAGTACTAAACTTTAGTCGACTCTGATTACCCAATTTGTAAATCATCGAACAACCTCTTCGATTTTTGCAACCTGCACTTTTCAGAAATCTGAACTGCTTTTCTCTCCACCGGATCAACAAAAACAAACTTATTCCGGAGCGTTAGAACTCCAAGCACCTCTTTTCCAAATTTCAGAGCTCCGAAGGCTTATAAGTGAAGGTAGTTGATCTTTTTGACAAGGTATGTCTGAAAGTAATAACATAGCAACAAGGAATTCGAATCAACTATCAAGCATGACACGAACATGTCTTTTGCCCTGATTTCCACAGTGTAGTATATTTCGTGCATTGTGTCTGATTTGGAATTTTTGCTTGCCTGAGCAATCATCATATGATGCTCTTGTAAGTCTGCAATTCTTATCCTAGATCTTGTGTATTCTAGGTTAAACATCTGCACGCCATCTTTAACTAATGTACGAAAATATTCTTACCAAAAACATTTCGCACGCGTCCATTTGACGAAGCAAATGGACGGAGTCAAACAATAAGGACGTTATGCACAATGAAAAGTTGATGTAAGGTCTTGATGTCAAAAGTGAAACAATAGAGATGATATGTGCAATGAGGAAAAAAAAAAAAATAATAACATGTTGTGCCAATTATCCTATTTTCAATTATCCAATCATTTTGTATAATCTAAAATTGTGAATTTATCTCTCATATAAAGTACTCACTCCGTCCTATTTATATACGTTGATTTTGTTTTTCATACGAATTAAGACATTACATTTAATATCATTGAAAAAACAATATTTGCAAAGAGTTTTCTCAGTTTACCCCTATTTAATTATCATCAATTAGTAGTAGTATTTAAAAATAATGGTGATAACTAGGCAAATTAAATACTATGAACCACTTAAACTTTACTCCATTCAAGAACTATGTGTATGTATTTGGATGATTCCAATAAATCTATACAATTTCAAGATTAAGTGAAAAAAATTAATTATAATTAGACAAATTAAATAATAGTATATTAGTAAATGAACAAAACAAATAATTTCTCAATAAAAAAATATGATTACATAAAATGTAATTATATTGTCACCACATTTTGATTACAATTAATTTGCTCAATTTTTCTTCATTGTAGTAATTATTTTAACTTTTTTCGTCGAATTCTTATATTCAACCTTTCATTTATCAGTATGTCTCGTCCTTGATGATGATTTATATTAAAATATTTTGTATTCATGCTTTGAAATATGTAAAAAATAATATATATATTTCGCACTTTTTTATTTATTTAATTTTTAAAAATATGATAAAAATAAGTTATTTTACGCCATTTCAACGAATTTTTGGACATAAATTTTTTTTATCAAATACAAAATATGTTAACTAATGAAAAATTTGAAAATAAGAATGACATGAAAAATTTGAAAATAAGAATGACATGAAAAATTATTAAGGACATAAGTGATATAATGAGCAAATATTACGAACTTTAAATGCAAATAAGATGTGGTACAAGAAATAAAATTTGTGGTGTGAATATAATTAACCCTATATAAATAGGCCCCTGTTTGATCCACATTATTTTTTTCATTCTCATTCTTCTATTCATTTTCAACCACACATTCTACAATAAAATAATATTTTCCATCACATCAATAATNTCTCTAAGTCCTTGTTCGGTACACATTAAAATTTTCATTCGCATTCTTCTACTCATTTTTAACTACACATTTTTCAATAAAATAATATTTTCCATCACATCAATAACTTTTCCTTCCTTTTCAACCATACATTCTCTATCAATCTACTATTCCAGAATACATTCTTCCCAAATAATGTGGCTCAAACACACCCAGGTCAAGAAAATAAAAAGATTTATCGTATATAAATGAGACGAATGAAGTATAAGCTGGAAAAGTTTTTAATGCACTGGCCATGCGAGTTTCTTTCTTTATATTCCTGACTCTTTTATTACCATCCAATTTCGAATCCAACGGCCCATATCTAGCCCCACAATTCTGATGGACACACTCTTCTCAATTATTCCCTAATTTCTCCAACTTTCAGAAAGTGAGAAAAAAGTGGAGAAAAGTGCTTTACCTTAGCCACAAAAAAGCTACCATTAACCAATGAACACATGCCACGTGTCGATCTAGAATCAATGGTATTTTCTCAACCGCCGTCAACGGACCTACCCCTCTCTAATAGATAAAGCAAACTAGTTCCGCTATCTATCAACCGTCCATTTCCGATGTTTGACATGATCCAACGGCCGGGTTTCAGTTGTCAGACTACCCGGTTTACTCACACATTAACCAATCATTTTACGACACATTTCCAGAGCAGTGCTGGTTACCTGTAATCGCCGGTCACCAACCGCATTGAAAAAACAAAAGCATTAGCATCCACCTTGAAATGAAATATCCTTTTCTTTTTTCTATTTCTGAACTTTTTCGTTTTATCTTCTTCTCAAATTAAATTTCTTCCCTTTTTATTTCTGGGATTTCTTGATTGGCCGAGGAGAACAACAGAAAGAGGGCAAAAAGAATCTAGTGGAATTATCTGTGTATTTTTTGGTTAATAATTCTTTTTTTTTTTGTTGACATAAAGATTGGATTTTTACAATTCTGTAGTTCGTTAGATTTTTTTTATAAGAGTTTAATTTATTGGTTCCTGAAGTTGGTTTTAATCAGATTCCTGTACCTTAAGTAAGTTATTGTTTGAGGATAATTCTCTTTTACAAATTGAGTGAATTTGGTGAAAATTTTGAATTCTGATCTAGGTTTCGGATATATTTGAAAGGTCTGATCTTGGAGTTGATTGGATTTTCATGGTGTTATAATACAAGAATCGTGGGTTTTTTTTATTTATCTTATATCTTAGCCGCTGCAGAGAAAAGAACTGAACTTATTAAGATTTAAGGTTTCTTTGGCAATTCTCTTGGAGCTTCCTTTAGTTTACTTATATGAGTTACAACACACGTGGGGATTGGGAAATCTGAGGTTTGAGGG